>APFE031298344.1:0-25923 GCA_000404065.3 Pinus taeda | reverse complement strand
GTTCATCTCTAACTTCTCTTCTATAGCAGCTCCTATGCATGCAGTGACAAGTGCGAAGCATGCTTTCCAATGGGGAGGTAAGCAGCAAAAAGCTTTCGAATCTTTGAAAGAGAAGATTAGTTCAGCTTCGGTCCTTGCATTACCGGATTTGAGACAGCCATTTGAGATACAAACCGATGCTAGTGATTATGCCATGGGTGCAGTTCTTCTACAGCATGGTAAGCCTATTGCTTTTCATTCTGAAACTTTTAATGGTGCTGTTGTCAATTATCCTACCTATGATATGGATTTTTATGCATTGGTACAAAGAGTCAAAAAGTGGAAACACTATTTGATGGGCAAAGAAACTGTTATACATACCGACCATCAGCCCTTACAATACTTGCAATCACAAATCAAGTTACAATAGTCACGGAACTTCAGATGGATGGGCTTCTTGCAACAGTTCCATTTGGTAATAAGGTACAAGAAAGTTACTCTGAATAAAGTTGTTGATATTCTTTCAAGGCCTATTATTGGTGTTGTTATTTTACTTCAGAATGATTCCATTGTACATGATAGTTACATAGAACAGTATGCATCTGATGATGACTTTAAAGATGTGTATGCTAGCTTGAGTAAAGGGAATCATGTAGAGGAAAATGACTATCACATGCATAAAAATTTGCTGTTTCATTTGGGAAAGTTGTGTATACCACGGGGAGAGAATAAATGTCATAAGAGAAGCTCATTCTTCTCTTATTGCTGGCCATTTTGGTCTAAGCACAACAGTTACAAATCTACAGAGGTATTGTTATTGGCCTCGCATGGTAGCTTCTGTTTCAAGGTTCATAAGAGGTTGCTCATTATGTGCTACAAGTAAGCCTAGAAATAGGAAGCTTGGCTTGTATACTCCTTTACCGGTACCTTCTAGACCATGGGAGAGCATCTCTATGATTTTGTAGGAGGTTTGCCAAAATCTAGAAAGCAGCATGATTATTTATATGTAGTAGTTGATCGTTTTAGCAAAATGTGCATACTTATGCCTTCTAAGAAAACTATAACTGCTGAATTATTTTTTCATCATGTATGGATTCACTTTGGTTTGCCTACTTCCATTATTAGTGATAGGGATTCTAGATTTGTGGGGAATTTTTGGTCCAACCTATGGGAGATGATGGACACAAAGTTGAATAAAAGTACTACTTTCCATCCGCAAAAAGATGGACAAACCGAAGTTGTGAACAGAACCATTGTGCACCTCTTGAGAGGATATTGCAGCAAGCATCCCAAGCTTTGGGATGAACATTTGCACTACATACACATGCTTACATCCGTGCCAAGCACTCTTCCACAAACACCTCACGTTTAGTTTTTTTTGGTTACTGCCCGAATCACTCTTGATTCATTCTGAGCAATTATGTTGCCATTGAGGGACATAGTGTATGACAAAGCTCATTCATTCATTGAAAGATTCAGCAAAACTAACAACTTCAGAACACTTGAGAAGATCAAGGCAAGTACAGGAAAGACACGACAAGCATAGAGTCGATCACAAGTTTCAAGAAGGGGTGAGGTATGGCTGTACATTAGTAAGGAAAGGATGCAAGGAGAAGGTAAAAAGCTGAAGCCTATTCATTATGGTCCATTCAAAATCCTCAAGAAGGTTGGAAATAATGCTTTTCAATTAGATTTTCCTTCCTACATGCAAATGTGTTCTGTTGTTAATGTGGAGAACTTACGTTTGTATGAACCTCCTTTGATCGTTGACCATGAAAGCACTGTTCAGCTGCCATCTATAGAAGATTTCTCACCAGAATTCTTAGATGAGCTGAAAGAAGATACAATCCTTGACAGAAGGACACACACTTCAAGGAGGGGAAATGTAGATTATGTTCGGGTTGGTTTCAAAGGCAGTAAATTGAACAAGGCAAAGTGGATGGAGGTGGATAGAGTGAGGGAACTATACCCTCACCTCTTTAATAGGTAGTTGAAGGCTTTTGGGGTCCAAAAGCTTCCCAATGGAGAGGCGTGATCAGGGGCTCATGTCCCAAGTGTCATAAAATGCTCAAAAATTAAAGTGCTCAAAATTGGCTCAAACCTGAACGACTGGATAGAGCTAGTCCTCTTGATTCCGGCACCACAAATGGTTCAAAAAACGGTCGCCGTATGTGAAAGTTATGTCAAAAACAAACTCGCTCAATAACCCTTAATTTTTGAATTTTCAAAAAACTTAAAAAAAGAATATTCCACAAAATATTCTTGGGAATATCCCATGGAATATTCCTTTTGAGCGGGCCAATCAGAAGCCACCACGTGGTAAGCCTGGAGGTCACCACATGGCCCAGGATGACGTTAGCAACATGTATGGCGCATTTCAAAATTTGGGTGGCAGTGAGGTTCGATCTCATGACCTCCCGTTCAACAACTACACGCCTTACCGTTGGGCCACAACGACGGATGTTGATTGGGCTACGAACCATACGTTATTTAAATTTTGAAAAGTTCTTGGGCAGGAAAGAAAAGGGCCCAGCCCCTAAGGGCCAGCCCCATACCATATGACCACCGCTGGGAAACCGTGGGCTCCGCTCAAACCGTCGGCACGCAATCCCATGCAGCAAACCACCCGCATTTTGTGGTCACGTGCACATTAATTAACTGTAGTTAGATTGGCGGATTTTTTGGCGGAGCGCCAAGTTTGGGTGGTCCCGCCATAATTGGCGGAGCTAACTCGCCGTAACTAAAGTTAGCTGGAGTTCTTTTAGGGGAAATTGGCAGTTGGGAGTAAATAGCCATAACTTTGGCCAGGAAATGCCGTTTTGGACGATTTTTTTTTTTTTTTTTTTGGGTATTTTCGACCTTTTGGAGCCATTGGCACAGGTCTTATAGCATTTGGAGGTCATTTTAATAGGTTTTGGAGCCGTGGAAGTTCTAGGAGCCACTAGGGCCCAGTATTGTGAGAACTGTATAGGGTTGCAGGTATCCATTGGAGGTGAACTAGCAGTCAATCCTAAAGGATTCATGTGTTCTGGATCCGTTTTTACAGTCTATTTCACATGTACAGACTTCTATTCAGCTGTATATTCATTTTGAGCATTTAATTAAAACGAGGACAGGCCCATTTGGGAGCCTTGGACCCAACAGACATAGCCCAAGAGGGGTGAACTGATTCATCAACTTCTTTTGCATCTGTGGTTGATTTATTTTGTAGAACAAATTTATTTTAATGTGTTAAACAGTAAAAGGAAATAATTCTGTTATGCTTAAATGGATCATGAACAGCTGAACTTTTCGTTTGTTTCTTTACTGCAAGACATGGGCATCTTTTAAACATGTTTACTACTGAATTGCAAACCTTTTTCAAGTAGCTTCAAATTCAGATCAGTTTTTGCTGGTGTGACAGTGCTTTTCAACCTAGCCTTGCCATTTCCAGATAGCCATGGTGTGATGGGGTCTCATGTTTTGGTTGAGCTGGATTTCTAGATGGATTCGAAACTGAGAGAGGTGGATCTATGAATAATAGAACATATGGCCTAATAACCCCTGAACTAGACTGTGGGTTGCAGTAAATCCAGATTTTGTGTTTCCTCGGTGGACCTAGGAATCCTCGACTAGTGAATGGCGGGATATACAATAAAGCCTAGAGGTGGGTTCTTTCCATCAGGCCTAGTAATCTCGGGATGGGATATGCAGTAAAGCATGGAGAGTGGGTCTCGGTTTAGGGCCTAGTGATATGGTGTGGATTATGGTAAAGCCTAAGAGACTGGAAGACAAGAAAATTCCTCACAATGTAGGTGGAGAAATTTGGTGGAATTCGTGCTTGTTTGGCCTAGTGATTTGGTGGAGATCATGGTAAAGCCTATTATTACATGATTATTGTGATGGCCTAGTTATCTGGTGTGGATTGTGGTAAATCCTGGTTTCTATTGATGAGGGTGAGGTGGTTTAGCCTCGAGATTCCCTGGTTGGTTCTTTTGGTTTGAGTCCCACATTCATGCTTGGAATATGGCATGGGGGTGAATGGCGGAAGAGAGATTTGGCTCAACCATTCTATTGTCGGTTGGAACATGGTAGTCCCATACCGGATTGGATTTTACATTGATTAATAAGATGTTCTTTCCTTGGTATCTTATGTGTAAATGTACTAGTTTATATGTGGTTTCTATGGTTGATGTATCTTCGATATTTTTATTATTATTATGTTGGTTATAAGCATGTATTATGACAATGATGATGTATGGCTCTCCTCATGTTTTGATTTGTAAATGAATGAACAATGTATCTATGACCTAATAGATGATAATGTAACTAATGATGTAAAGGGACAATGCTTCTTAGTGATTCTCAGATAAGTATGAGAGCCCTATGGTCAGATCCATTATTTACACCTATAGATTACATATTTGTGACATGTTTGACAAAATTCCTTTCATGGATAGTAGAGGACCAGCCAAGTCCTTGTTAAAATAATTGCATTTGTATCCTTATTTTGTTGTTATCTTTCATTTCCGAAAGTGACATCAAGATATGGGCAGTGACCTGGGCACTAGGCCTGAAAAAGTGGCTCAAATCCCAGAAACACAAGCACAACTTTGGGTAGAAAAGTCCCTTGACATATGCAAACCCATGTTGTGGTAGTGTCTGTAGCCTCTTGGACGCATGCTTGTCCATGTCAAGGGAGCATCCTGGGGTTTAATGGTCTAAAACTTCAGTGGGTCTCAGGGGTTGGTTGCCTGAGTGGTTGGGTTGGCTCTTGGGAGTTCAATTGTTGATGTGGAAGGTCTGTATGGTGTGTTTCCGTTGGTTCCACTTCCTTAACTAACACATATGGATTCAAATCATATCATAGTAACTTTTCATCACATATTTACCCTGGTTTGCCGGTTACTTGGGTAGATGTGGGAGGAGGGTGTTACAAAGTGGTATTAGAGCATGGTTCACACCTCAGACTAGATGGGCTATGTGTTGATCATGCATTCATGTTTGTTGCATATGTGTTCCTTATGCTCTTAGTTCATGTGCTTGTTTGTTTGCATGGCGTTGATCATGGTTGTAGTGATGTCACCATGTGAAGGTTTGTGGTGTTGTTGTGGGATGTGTCGTCATGAGTGTATGGTTGTATATGCATTTGTTATGCATGTCAGTGTTTATATGTTGTTATGCATGCATTGTCATGGTTATAAATATGCATGAATAGTATGTGTATGCCTTTCATTCTATTGATGTTATGGTTACATACATGATAGATGCTAGTTGATTAGTGTAGTCATATGCACATGTCAAATAGTCATGAAGGATAGTAACCTGTGGTTGTATTCATTGCTATTGTTGTTTTATGTTAGATAAATTGATGATTATGTTATATGTTGTTGACAAGTATGTTATAGGTTAACTTGTTGTTGTTATATGATAATTAGCTTGATGATTAGGTTATATGTTATTGTTATATGCTAGTAACTTGATGGTTAGGGTTATGACATTAAGGTATGAGTTAATAATAAATATGTTGTGATATTATGTGATACTAATCTAGACTAACTATGCATATGTGATTATTATGTATGAATGATAATTGTTTATGAGTTTATGATTTGAACATGTTAGTTAATGACTATTATGGATATCATGATCTTATTTGTGTTTGGGTTTATGTGGTGTGAAGTTATACTGTGGTAACTAGATTGATTGTGCATAAAAGATAGCCTCACCTAAGATACATTAAGGTATGAGCTTGCTTATTTCATCTACTTTGTGCTTAAATGTTTGATTATGTCGTCTATTTGGTATTTGAGTGTTGTTGTCTATTATGTCGTCTATATGTTTTTGAATGTTTGATTAATCGCATGATATGAGTATGTGTCTACACAGTTGCATCAAGAAATAATATTGTTTTAAGATGTTTTTACTCACACATATGTGTTGAGATGGATGACATGTACTTGAGTGTAATAGATGACAATTGTAACATTATGTCTAATGACTATGAGTTGACTATGGATTATGACATGATTGTTAGTAGTGGTAAAGGTTGATTTCAAGTTGATAGATATGATTCTCTTGATACTTGGAACTTGTGGTTGACATGTGTGAGTAGTTGTAGGGTAAAATGCTTGGTATCAATATGACAAGGTAATAATTGATTTTCTTATATAACTATTCATTGGGTGATGTGACAGTACATAGTAAGACTCAATTGCAACAAGGTAAAGGTAAAAGAAAGGAATTGTGTGATAATTCCTTTGGCTATGTTTGGAAACTACAATTCTAGATGAATGAGTGGTTTGCATACAATAAGTCTTCTTAACCCTAATTCGTTTGAAATTATGTGGATATGTGTTATATTCATGGACATGTATTTGACAGGTATAACCGCTAGTGTCTAGTTAAAGCTAGATATGTCAAGGGAATTGGATTCCCTTAAGACATGGCACAAATGTGTTCAGCTACAAGGAAACGTTCTTGGCATAACAAGGTCAACTAACTGGTATATTGTTATATTTATTTATACACTAACAATTATGTGTTTATGGTAATATGATGCAAGGGATTGCATGGAAAAGGAGACTGCCATGAAGTCATGAAGAAGGCTTAGCTTTCCCATAGAGATGTTGGGCTGTGTTATATTAGGTGGGCAGACCTACCTATGGTTTTGTGCATGGATTTCACACATGGTTTTGGGCATGATGGTTTTTGGTCCATGGTATTTTGTAGATCTAGTCAAGGGAAATACAATTAGGTTCTAATCCAGGGTTAATGGATTGGGGTTTATGGATGCTTCGACATGTATATATATGTATTGTAACATTGAAAGGAACATTGTGAAAAATCAATCTGGTAGTCTCGGTTTTGGGATCCAGGGAAAAATCTGTGTGTCTATATGTTTCATGTTTTATGCTCTTGCCATTGTTTATTTTCTATTTTTAGAATTCGTATGCAATTAATTTTTGTACGGGGTAAAAGCCTACATTTGGTATCAGAATTGTTTTGGCTTCAAGGGGACACCTTTGCTGCTGAGGGGGTTTACTCGGGCCTGTAGTAGACCCTGTTTAGTGGGATATCTTCAGGATCGATTCTTGTGGTGAAAGAAGATGGCGAGCAGTGGAAAGATAGAGATCGAGAATTTTAATGGTCAAAGTTTTGAGTTGTGGAAACCAAAGATGGAGAATGTGCTGGTGGATAAATATCAGCGGATCGTGGTAGATCCAGGTACTAAACCAACAAAAGTGTCAGCTGAAGACTGGGCGAAGTTGAATGAGAAGGCAAAGAGCACAATACGATTGTGTGCCTTAGATTCAATATTGTTGAATGTATCGGGGGAAGCTTTGGCGAAGGCTTTGGGGAAAGTTAGAGACTTTGTAGCAATCTAAGTCTCTGGTGAATATATTGTTCCTACGAAAAAATTTGTATAACCTGAGGATAAAAGATGGAGACTCGGTGATAAAGCATCTGAATGCATTTAATATTGTGGTAATCTAGTTATTATCTATTGATATTAAAATTTCAGATGAAGATAAGTGCATCATTTTGTTGTGTTCTCTACCAAATTCGTGGGATAGTCTAGTTGTTACAATAGGCATCAATGCAACTTCCTTATAGTTTGATGAAATAGTCTCATCCTTGGAGTTGGAGGAGATGAGACAGAAAAATATGGAGGGCCAAAATGGTGATGCCTTGTTTGTACAAGGACGGCCCCAAGAAAGAAAAAAAAAATCCTCGAGTGGGAGATCTAAATCTCTAGGAAAACCTATAAAGGTGTGCTGGAAATGTGGAAAGGAAGGGCACTAAAAATGGGACTGTAAATCTAAATCTCTTGAGAAATAAAAGGGATCTGATGATGCTCTTTCTACAGGGGTGAAAACCACCTCAAATGAAGGTGGGGATGTGTACTTGGCTTCTTCTTCAAGTACACATGTAGATCATGAGGCATGGTTGATTGACTCGGGTGCATCCTTTCACTTCACTCCCCATAAAGAGTGGTTCTACGAGTATGAGAAACATGATGGTGGTGATGTCTTCTTAGGGGATAAAAGGAAGGCTAGAATCATTGGTCACAAAAAATTCAATTTGAATTTGCAAGGTGGAAGGATTAGAACACTTTCGGGTGTTCTGCATATTCCTGCATTGGCCAGAAATCTGATTTCTATAAGCAAGCTGGATGTTGCAAGTGTAAAAACAATGTTAGAGAAAGATATCTGCAAGATGGTTCGGGGAGCACTGGTACTGATGTGGGGAGTTTGGATTGGAACTCTATACAAGCTTCAAGGTAGCATTCTTATTGATGGGTGCAATAGTTTTGTGGTTCTTGAAAGTGGAGGAGAAAATCTAGTGGTCTCTAGAGAAAAGGCCATGCAATGGCATCAAAGGCTCGGACATATTGGAGAGAAGGGCCTTTGAATAATTTATCATAATGGTATGGTAGAAGGTATGTCTAATTTCTCTCTGGATTTTGATTTCTGTGAAAATTGTGTATATGGGAAGCAAAATCAGGCGAGTTTCCCCTATGGTGGTAAGAGGGCGAAACGGATATTAGAGCTTGTGCACATTGATGTGTTTGGACCTATGTTGGTTCCATCACTGGGTAAATTTGTGTACTATGTATCATTTATAGATGACTTCTGAAGGAATACATGGATATATTTCCTCAAGAAGAAATATGAAGTCTTTGACAGGTTTAAAGAATTTAAGGCTCTGGTGGAAAACGAGACAGAGAAGAAGATAAAGGTGTCCAGGACTAATAATGGTGGAGAGTTTTGCAAGAAGTAATTTGAAGAGCTCTATAAGAAGTGTGGTATAGCATATCAGAATACTACTCCATATACACCTGAGAAAAATGGAGTTGCAGAAAGAATGAATAAGACATTGATGGAAAGGGCAAGAATTATGCACAGAGGCACTGTAGAATGCGTGTTACCTTGTCAACAGATCACCTTCATCAACATTGGAAGATAAGACTCCACAAGAGGTATGGACTGGTAAGAAACCTTCTCTTTCACATCTCAGGGTATTTGGATGTGATGCATATGTACATGTTCCAAAGGAGAAAAGAACAAAGTTGGATACTAAATCTGAAAAGTGCATCTTTATTGGGTATAAGGATGGTTAAAAAGGTTATGAGCTTTGTAACCTAGTAACAAGGAAGGTTGTGTACAACTGAGATGTGGTGTTTAGAGAGTTGAAATATTTTATTAAACATGAATTCCTACCAAAGGAACTTGAGAAGATGGAGTTTGAGCTAAAGGAGGAAGAATCAGACTATACAACAGAAGAGGAATCAGAAGATGAAGAGCCAAGAACTTTGGCTGTGAGAAGATCAGTTCGAGAAAGAAGACAGCTAGAAAGGTATAGTCCATCTACTCTCTGTTCAAATTTTGCTTTATCTATTATTGATGATGATCCCAGAATTGTGTGGGAAGCAATAGATTTAGAGGATGGCAAACTCTAGAAAGAGGCCATGGTTGATGAAATGGCATCTTTGCAAAAAAATGAGGTTTGGGACCTAGTGGAGTTGTCGGCTGGAAGGAAACCAATTGGTAGAAAATGGGTGTTCAAGAAGAAGATGAATGCATAAGGAAAGTGGAGAAATACAAAGCTCAGTTCATAGAAAAAGGTTATTCCCAGGTGTCAAGATTGATTTTGGTGATATTTTTTCTCCTGTTGCCTAGGTAGCTTCCATTAGATTACTTTTATCTGTTGTTATTGCTTTTGATTTTGAGGTAGAACAGATGGATGTGAAGACAACATTCCTTCACAGGGATCTGAAAGAAGAGATCTACATGAAGAAACCTGAAGGATTTACGGTGAAGGGTAAGAAAGAACTAGTATGCAAGTTAAAAAAGTCTTTGTATGGGTTAAAATAGTCACCAAGGATGTGGTATCAAAAATTTGATACATTTATACAAGGACTCAGCTTCACAAGAAGAAAAGTAGATCACTGTTTGTATTTTAAATTAATTGGTGACCATTTTATTTCTTGTATGTGGATGATATGTTGTTAGTTGGAAATGACAAAGAAATTATCCAAGATTTGAAGACCCAATTGTCCTCCAAATTCAACATGAAATATCTTGGTGTTGTAAACTAATTTTGGACATGGAAATTAAATGAGATCGGGCAAAGAGGAAGCTTTGGTTAAACCAAAGGAATGTGTCGAGACAATACTACGGAGGTTTAATATGCAGGATAGTAAACCAGTGAAGGTTCCTATTCATGTAGGTGTAAAGTTATCTGTTGAATAACGTCCCAAGGTACAAGAAGAGGAAGAGGACATGTCCCATGTTCCATATGCAAGTTTAGTCGCTAGCCTAATGTATGAAATGGTATATACTAGACTAGACATTGCACATGCATTGGGAGTATTGAGCAGGTTTATGTCAAAACTAGGGAAGGAGAATTGGATAATAGTGAAGCGGGTTTTTAGGTATTTGCGTGGCACTAGTGATTATGGTTTTTCCTACCAAGGAAGATTAGGACTGGACAGAGTTTTGGACATCCATGGCTTTGTTAATGCAAACTGGGTTAGAGATCTGGATCAGAGAATATCTACAAGTGGGTATGTTTTCAACCTATTTGGAGGTGCAGTCTGTTGGATGAGTAAGAGACAATCTGTAGTGGTACTTTCAACTACAAAGACAGAATACATGGCATCCACTCATGCAAGCAAGGAATCAGTTTGGTTGCAGAGATTGTGTTCAAGTATGGGGTTAGTATAACAAGCTATAACGATAGAATGTGATAGCCAAAGTGCAATTTTCTTGGCAAAGAACCCTGCCATCCAGTCTGAGTGCTAAACCTTAGCTTTGATACCACTTTGTAACACGCCCAACTTCCTAATGTTGTATTACGGTTTGTGGAGTGTAATTAGACCTAAATTTCAAGTAAACTGTGAAGATGCAATTATAAAAAATAAAATTTTTCTTTCATCACATCTAATCACAATTTTGATACAACCATCATCATCTACTTGTCGAGAGCTTTCTAATAACATAAATTTTATATCAATTTGAGCTACATGCATAAATTTATGTCCTTTCAATTTTGTTCCCCCTTTAAGGCCACATCATCATCCATACAACCACATGGCTACCCCATGGAAACTCTTGGACACATATTGGTTTGTGTTGGTCTAGGTTTCTAGGCCCACGTGGCATATTGGTTCTCACAATATCAGTGAATTCCATAAATTGCATGGTTAAATTCTCTCAAGGTTTTGATATTTGATATGGTCAATAGGTCAATATACTAGCGACCTGACCTACCAATATGATGATATGGCACTGTCCTTAGGATAATTTGGTATATATATGTTCTTATATTATGTGACCCAATACAGTGATATAAACAATACAACATCAAACTCCCAAAATGTTGGTGGGATCGATTGTCAATATTTCCAATATGGGCATAAACACATTGATTTGTTGGTCTTACTGATATAATTTTCTACTAACATTCAATATTGAGGCTCAATTGTAACCACCTCCTCCCGCATTTACCCACTTTCACCAGCTTTCTTGGGGTAAACATGAGTTGAGGGTCACTATGATATTACTCAACCTCCTATGTGACCCTAAGGAAATGGAGTCAACAACTGAAGACCTTAATGACTTCCCTCAAGTGCCACGTGACCTCCAGGAGTAACCCAACCCCTCCAAGTGTCCAACTCCTGATACAACTCACTTTTTCCATGAGTTTCACCCCTGGTCACTCCCTTGTGAAGGCCTACATCCGACTATGGGTTGTCATTTGCTCCCATAGGCCTACATCAGTGCAAATGTGGCCTTTTTTCTCCATTGTTGTGACAACGATTGCGAGAATTGAGGATAATTTCCAAGGTTGGGGCTAAGCATCTTCCCATAAATCCATGAAACTTCCAAAACTCATAAAAGACATGAAGACAATGTTTACAAACCAAAACCAAAACCAAGACTTGACCTGACCATCCTTAACCACAACTGGAATTTTGTCAAACACTTGGTAGATATGCAACCTACAGGTCATGAATGCAAGTCTAAACATAAAGGACTAAAAACTTAACTGATGTTTAACAAGAAGGGTCTCTACATTCTCGCATTAGTTTCCATATCATCAATTAGGTCTTGCATTCATTATTTATTTAGTTACAAGTAAAAACATGAAAAGATCCATGACTGATAACTGTCACATAACCATGCTTATAACCAACATATAACCATATCAATAAAAATAAGAGAAAAAACTTTAAAGCCACATAATAACAAGTGCATTTACCAATAAAATCATGAGAACTTAGCTTTCATTAAATATAGGCAAGAGCCAACTAGGTTCAGGACATGGCTAAACCAGATATTTCTTTAAGCCACCCTCGTGCCATATTCCAAGCATGAATGTGGGATCTCATGGATAAACCATTCCAGAAACAACTAAGGGAATCCATAGGTTAAACCACCGCCACCCTCACCATACCGTGATCTCACCGAAACTGGTCTCGAGATAACAGAACCCGATCTTGGAATGCCTATGAATTCCTTCACCATCCTTGAGGAATTTTCCCATCTACACCCTCAGGATTTACCATGTTATATCCACCATTATCGGTCAAGAGATTCCTAGGCCTTTGGGAATTTTCTTGAGACCACCTCCACCCTGGATTCTGAAAACATCGTCTGACAATTCCAAAGCTCAAAACCAAGAACAATCCCATCACACCATGGCTATCCAGAAATGGAAACGCAAGGCTAAAAACCACTATCAAAACCTAGCAAAACCATGTCATCGATAACAAGATAAAAAAAAATACCAACATGCACATACCATGCATGTAAAAACCAGCTAGGAAATCATAAATGCAATATGTTACCTGCAAGTATTCATGCTGAAGTTGCTTGAGCCAACCTTTACTTGCTTGATATTTTCTTTTCTTTCCTTTCCTTGTCCTTTATTTTCTTTATTTCCTTCCTTTTCTTGCTTGATATTCTTCTCTTCTTGGTGCTCTTCTCCTTTCTGAGACTAATTCTGAAAATGAATTGAAAATAGGTCATGAACTGATCCTCAGCGTCCTTTTTATCATTGATGCCTCTTTTTCTTCATTTTTCCTCTATTTTCCTTCATTTTCCTCCTCACATGAAACCTGTGACCTTTCACCTTGGTTTTCTCATAATTTCCTTTATTCTCATAAATAAAATGCCAAAAATACCTTTTTTCCTTTCCAAAGCTTTACCTTTTCCAATTTCCCCTTAGCCATAAAACACAACAAGTGATTCCCACTAGGATATCTTGCCCAACATTAAGCTTGGAATAAGTGTCCCTTTCCAGTGGTCTTATTTTACCTTTATTAACTTTTATTACATGAACTCTTAACCCAAGGTTGTTACAAAACCCTCCCCCTTAGGGGAATACCATCCTCGATGTTAAACCACACCTATACCCAACAAAACCACTAAAAAACAAAAACGTACTGCCTATGGAGATTTATAACCTAGCTCATTACAATATTTACAATAACAATCTTCTCAATAGCATAACCATCATGACAATCATGACAATCATGACAACCATACTGCGTATTGGAGCTTTATAACATAGTTCATTGTGGTATATACAATAAAAACCACATATACTACGCACATTTGCTTCAACATGAAAATAACTATACTGTTTATGGATCTTTATAAATCCATCTCAATGCATTATTTACAATGATATACACATATGCACATTTTCTCAACCAACAAATAAAAGGATACGATTCCTACATCTGCAACAAGGGAGTCTAGAGATCCACACCTCCACCCTCAAGGTAATTCCAGGAAGTCCAGAATCCACTGCCAAATTCAAACCTACATCCAATGTCCAACACTACAATCATGCGCCACTTGTCCTCTCAGTGAACAGTACCAACTCATTTTTCCAGGGCACACTCCCAATGTGCATCTAATTCCATATGGTAATGCTAATGACCAAAAAAAATCCATCCCCTGCCTTCCCTTCTCTTCTATAAATTCCCTTGGCAATTCTGTCCACCCCCTTCTGTGCAGTCACTCACCTTCTAAGTTCCTTAGCATCCCCTATCGTGGGTGATCCATCACTTAGCAAGGTTTCCTCGCATCATAAGGTAAAAAAACCAAGGCATATACCTACCTCAAACCATCATACTAGTCATAGCATGCTCATGGAAATCGATGAACACTATTAGGCACTAGCATCCCACAATGGCCCTACTCCTGGATCCTTCACCAGCATATTGTTTCCTATCCCAATTCTTTTTTCCATTGTTGCTAATCCTTGTAGTCAATTTCAACCACCCAACTTGGGTATTTCCATTCTTTCATGTACCAAGCACATAATTTCCATTAGACTAAAAGGAATTGAAACTAATTCAAATCATACCTCATTTGTGTCCCATCAATAAGGTACACTTGCAATCCTATTTATTTCCTATCACAACAAGTCAAAAAAGATTTTGACCAAATCACTATGTATAAACATATCACATCTGATTAGCTCAAAACACAACCATCATAATTAAAATCATATATCACATGTAACCGTCATAAACCATAATCATAGATCACATGTGTAATTAAAAACTGAAGTAAAATATTGATACTTATCTTTCAATGATTCTCATTTATGCCTTGTTCTTTATCCTTTCCATGCACACACTAAATCAATTGCCAAACCTGGAAAACACCCAGTGCCTTCTCTTTAAGAAACAAGGGAATCCAAAGGCTAAACTGCCTCCTCCCTCAATATCAGCAACAAAGGTATCCTAAGACTAAATCGCCTAAACCCCCAATATCAACAACAAGGGCATCCAAAGACTAAACCGCCTCAACCCTCAATAGCAACAACAAGGGCATCTAGACAATCCCATACCTGTATGTCCCATCACATCGTACAACACATACACATACATAGTGTATCGAAATACATACACCTACACCTAGTATACAAAAAAACAAATGCACCTACACTCGATGTACAACACAACACATACACCTACACCCAGTGTACAACACAACACATACACCTACACCCAGTGTACAACATGACACATACACCTACACCCGGTGTAAAACATAACAAATACACCTAAACCCGATGTAAAACACAACACATATACATAAACACCGTACCATACCACAAATACACATGTCACGATATAACAATTGCACAATACCTATAACACCATACCAAATATACACAACACAACATGTACAAAATGTACAAAATACCACATGTAAAACATGTACATAGTACCACCTATACACAGTGCCACCTAAATAATGTGTACATAGCATGACTTGTACATGGCACCACCTGCACAACATGTGCACAACACCACATGTACACTACACTACCTACACAACATGTACACAGCACCACGTGTACACAACACCAGCTATACGACGTGTACATAGCACCATATGCACAACATGTACACAACACCACATGCATGCAACACTACATGTACCACTTGTACATAGCACCACATGCACGCAACACCACATGTACAATCATGCACACCTTACCATATGTACACAACATCATAAGTACAACCTTTACACTGCACCGTATGTACATAGCACCACATATACAACATGTACACTACACCAAATGTACGTATCACCGCATTCACAACATGTACATAGCACCACATATACAACACATACATAAAACCATAGGTACATAGCACCATTATACAACACATACACAACACCATATGTACATAGTACCATATATGCAACATGCACACAACGTTATACATACACAATACCACATATGCAACATCAACACAACACTATATATGCAACATGCACACAACATCATATATGTAACATGCACACAACATCATATGTACACAATATTGCTTATGCTACATGTACACAACACCAATACTGTACATCTTAAGATCACATTGTCCTTACCAAGCAACCTTGCTTCTAGTGTCTTATCCATGCTTGTCCCATCATGTCATGAATCATATTTCTTTCACTTCGTTGATGTATCCCTCAACATTACTTGTCCATAACATAAACATAGACAGTATAAACACACAATATAACTTCATATCCACATGATACTGACCTCATAGATCTATCAAAACTACTCTTCCCACTTGATTCCTCATAAACCATAAACCTCTTCATGTCATTCACCTGCATAAACAATCATTCCTCCACAAGAATGATCCCTGGCAACCCTACCACACAACAACATACATACATATATACCTATATAATCATCAACATAAAACAATTATGATCCCTGAAGACCATATCAAACAACGACATACATATATACATATATACATGTTAGCATAATCATGATCACCACATAATTAATAGGTATCATAAGTTCTAGGTTAAGGGAACTCCCTTTATTCATGCAACACATGCAAAACATTGAGAACAGTAGTTCCCAACATAGCCAATGCATTTGACACCTGAAATCCATTTACCTTAGCTTTACTGTTATCTTTCTCATGATTGTCCTGCCACTCTCCATTTACCCTAATGGACCCCACCAATCCAACCGTTTGTCATACTCTTTTCAGCTGCCCTTATGCATGCATCAGGCTTCATCCAATTCTTGCATTACCTGTCAAATACCACACAAATCTCCTCGAGCTCCACCAACTTTCCTCTTTCCCAAACCAATTCCCAAAACCCTCAAAACATAAAAGGCAAGAACAAGAAACAACAACAAGAAAAACATGAAAACTAATAACAATATGACACCACAAACAAAGTCGCATGGCCATGCACCAGACATAAACAAAACCACAAATAAAGCGCAAAAAAATCACAATAATCAAAGGCACAAAACTAAAAACGAACACCATGACTCAATCCCCATAGGTTCCCCATTCTTCCAAGGGAAAACTCAACCTGAGCCTTCTTCAAGATTTTAAGGCAGTCTCTTTGCCATGAAATTCCCTGTATCATACTGCCATATACACATAACAATATACCATTTATCTTACCTTGTTGTGCCAAGCACGTTGCCTTGTAACTGAATACACATGTCAACCACATGTTCCAAAGATCAAGACATCATATCTATTAATTTGAAATTAACCTTTACCAAGTCTAACAACCATGTCATAATCAACAATCATTCACATTCATCATCATTCATAATGTTCAACTTTCACCTACTTCTGGTGTACAGTTGTTAGTGCAACCATCTCAAACAAGATCATTCCTGCATGCAATCTTATAGACACAAACTCCTATCATGCAACTAGTCAAACATTCAAACCATAGATAGACAACATAATCAAACATTCAAGCACCAAGTAGATGACATAAGAAAACTCATACCTTAATATATCTCAGGGGAGGCTATTCCTGTCTACACAATCAATATAGATTAGCACGATATAACTTCACAACATATCAAACCAAACATAATTAAGGTCATGATATCCATAACAGTAACTAGCTAACATGTTCACATCATAAACTCATAAATAATTTTCATTCATGCATAACAATCACATATGCACAATCAGTATATTATTATGACACAATATAACAAGTATATCGATTCATACCTAAATGACATAACCCTAACCATCTGCACAGGCCAATCCAATTTAGCATGATACATATAACATCAAGACCCTAAGTACAATGACCATAACCATCATGCATACAACCACAATGCATATAACAACAAGTTATTATCCTTCATGACTAACTGACACAAGTACATATGATCACATTGATTAACTTACATCTATCATACATGTAACTGCAACAACCATATAATGAAAAACATGTATACAACCCTAATGCTTATAAAAATCATTAACCAACATACCTGCATGCCAATCATACAATACATGTATGACGATCTGCTCTTACCCCAAATTCTAGTGTTGCAACCTTGATCTGATTATCTGCATCTCTTACTTTATCTCAACCAACACATCAACATCATAACATACCAACAACATCATAATGATATAACCTTCACATCATAACCTCATTCATGAAAATTTTAACCATGGAAATGCATGCATAACAATATGCATTCATCCCATCTTGTCCAAGTATTTCAACTTGGCTTTGATACCACCCTGTAACTGCCTCCTCCCAAATTTACCCACTTTCACCGGCTTTCTTGGGGTAAACATGAGCCGAGGGTTGCTATGATATGAATCAAACTCCTATATGACCTTGAGGAAATGGAGTCGACAACTGAAGACCTTACTGACTTCCCTCAGGTGCCGCAGGACCTCCAGGAGTAACCCAACCCCTCCACGTGTCCAACCCCTAAGACAACTCACTTTTTCCTTGAGTTTCACCCCCAATCGCTCCCTTTCCAAGGCCTCCATGTGACTATGTGTTCCGAGTCACTCCCATAGGCCTACATCATGCGACTGTGACCTTTTTCTGCCAGTGTTATACCAACAACTGTGAGAATTAAGGCTACTTTCCAAGGTTGGGGCTAAGCCTCTGCCCATAAATCCATGAAAATTCCAAAACTCATAAAATACATGAAGACAATGCTTACAAACCAAAACTAGAACTAGGACTTGACCTGACCATCCCCAACTAGAACTGAGATTTTGTCAAACACTTGGTATATATGCAACCTACAGGTCATGAATGAACTTTTGAACATAAGGAATTGAAAACTTAACTAAGGTTTAGCAAGAAGGGTCTCTACCTTCTCACATTAGTTTTCATATCATCAGTTATGTCATACATTAATTATTTATTTAGTTACAAGTAAAAACATGAAAAGAGCCATGACTGAGAATTGTCACATAACCATGCTTATAACCAGCATATAACCATATCAATAATAATAAGAGAACAACTATTAAATCCACATAATAACAATTACATTTATCAATCAAATCATGAGAATTTAGCTTTCATTAAACATAGGCAAGATCCATCTAGTTTCGGGATTTCCACGTACCACCCAACCATAGACATGGCTGAACAAATATTTCTTTTAGCCAGTCACCCTCATTCAATATTCCAAGCATGAATGTGGGATCTCATGGATAAACCAATTCAGAAACAACCAAGGGAATCCAGAGGTTTTACCACCTCCACCCTCACCATACCGTGATCTCACCTAAACCGGTCTCGAGATCACAAAACCAAACCGAGATTGGAATACCTCTAGATTCCTTCACTAACTTTGATTAATTTTCACGTCTCCACCCTCAATCTTTACGTGTATCCCACCATTACCGGTCAAGATATTCCTAGGCCTTTGGGAATTTTCTTGAGACCACCTCTGCCCCGGATTCTAAAACCATTTGACAATTCCAAAGCTCAAAACCAAAAATAATCCCTTCACACCATGACTATCCAGAAATGGAAAGGTAAGGCCGAAAACCACTGTCGAAACCCAAAAAAACCAGGCAACTGATAGTAAAAGAACAAAACACCAACATGCACATACCATGCATGTAAAAACCAACTAGGAAATCATACATGCAATATGCTACCTACATGTATTCATGTTGAAGCTGCTTGAGCAAACCTTTCCTTGGTTGATCTTTTATTTCCTTTCCTTTCCTTGTCCTTTCTTTGCTTGCTTTCCTTCCTTTGCTTGCTTGATCTTCTTATCCTCTTGGTGCTCTTCTCCTCTCGGAGACTAATTCTGAAAATGAACTGAAAAAAGGTTGTGAACTAATCCTCATCATCCTTTTCATCATTGATGCCTCTAGTTTCTTCATTTTTCCTCTACTTTCCTTCATTTTCCTCCTCATATGCAACATGTGACGTTTCTCTTGCCTTTTCTCCTAATTTCCTTTATTTTCATAAATAAAATGCCAAAAATACATTTTTTCCTTTTCAAAGCCTTAGTCATTTCCTTTGCCAATTTCCCCTTAGCCATAAAACACAACAAGTGATTCCCACTAAGATATCTTTCCCAACATTCAAATTGGAATAAGTGTCCCTTTCTTGTGGTCTTATTCTTCCTTTATTAACTTTTATTACATGAAAATTTAACCTGGGGTTGTTACATCAATGAAAAATGTTATAAAGAGAAAACCCTTGCAAAACATTAATGGGCCAAAATAGCCTAGTGGCCCACCCAAGTTGCCACCTCATCATTTTTCCAACTAATCATAACCCAACACTTGGTGCCAGCTGTGATGTCTGACACATGGCATGTGTTGATGTTTCCACTACCATGTGGCACTCCTGACGTGTGCTTTAAATGTCACTCCTTTTTGCATAGTTGACATGCCAAAAAGGTTGTATTTGAGTGACATTTTTCATCCACATGGCATTTCCATGTCACTTCTTGTGATGTCATGTTGATTTCATCCTTCATGCCTCTGAGTTCTTAATACAGTAATATCTTGAGGTGCTAAAACAACTCTAGTAGATGATATTAGGGTCCTCAAGTGATGGTTCGTCACCTAGGCTATGAAACTTCAAAGATTCTCCATACACCATTCAACACATTCATCTGGGGATCAATATGCTAGTAAGCCCCCTTATGGACTAGCTCTTCATTTGGCTCCCCCTTGGTCCATGTGACTAGGGGATAATGTCATGGCTTCTCCAAACTCCAAATTTCCAATGCTTTGAGACAATTACTGGGGAATTCCATCCCCAAAGTTTCAAGGGATTTTTTTCCAAATTTGTCCCTGTCAATCACAACAACCTTCAACCCCTTCAAGAAAACACCATTGTATTTCACTAGGAAACTTTCAAACAATTGATAATTATAGACATGGTTTGCTTTTCAAACTCTTTAATCATTTCCAATAATACTCTCCTCATTCAACTAACTCATAAATTTACTTCTTTTTCCCCATGAACGTTTCCTTACGAGAGAGGTCTGAGGTCCCTTTCTTCAAATACATAGTCAATATGAGTCTACTGTGAGGTACATGGTTAAGGCTTGGAGAGCTCTTGTACCTCCTTCCCCATTCGTCATAACTACTTATGGTAGTTAATATCTCAACAAGAAATATTAAGGGGCCAAACCATTAAATTTATGGAGGATTGAAAAACTTCCCAAATTTCCCAATCTCTTTCACAAGCTTCCTAAGCAAGTTATCCTGCCAGATATCGAGATATGTATAGGCATTCTTCTTTTTCATCTTTAGCAATTTTTTATAATTAAATCAACAAATATTTACATCAAACAGTTTGGAAAGATAGTCATGTTGGCACTCTAGGATTATCATCTTTTAATTACATTACAAGACTTGAGGATTAGATAAAGGGATATTATAGCTCATGTAGTGCCTAGTTGTCATAGCCATCTTTTGCTAACATTGAGTCTCTTCCATTGTTATACATGGTGGCATTTTCTTGTATTCAATACAATAATATAATGATATTAGATCTTTCTTCAAACCTCATTATTTTCCTCCTCTTGATCTAGTTAGTTTTGTAGCAGGTGTAAATTCGATACAAGATTATTCCAATTAACATAGGTCCACTCAAGCTTTCATACTATTTTTCTCTTAAATACTTGCTAATTAGTTATAAACAAAACTTATTGATATTTAGTTGATTTAAGAGTGCTTGTATTAATCACCATATAATACATACCAGTTAAAACATATTAAACATAATTTTCTTTCATTCTCTTATTATTATATTTATTTATTCGGATAATATATTGAAATCAAAACCTTAAAATTTGAATAATAGATGTGATAATTCCCTAGCAATTTCCTTGAATACAAATACACGTTCCTTATTTAATATGTTTTAACATGAAAGAAAAAATAATTCCTCGAAGTGACGATAAGTGTCTCAGGCAATTTCCTCTATCTTAGACCTGTTGAAGCCTTTCACCACCAACCACCCAATCGATGTTTATTAAACATGACATGTGTAGTTGTCCACTAAGGTGTTTTTCACCCCAAAAAAAATCTTAATTGTTTAAAATAAAACATTTTTTTAATATTATGGAAACTAGTTAATATTAATAATTGTAACTTTTAAAAATAAATTAATTGTATAATAAACTCTCTTCCATCTTGAAAAATGATTTCACAATTGCTTGAAATACAACAATTTTTTTCTTTCTTTTCCGATATTATGGAAAACAACATCAAGAAATATCAAGGAAAATAGTAGATAGGAGAAAGAAAAAATCATTGCACATTTTCAAAAGTAACGTATGGAAGGAAAGAAAGGAACCATTCCACATTTTCAAAATGGTATGGATAGGAAAGAAAGGAACCATCCACATTATTTGGATGTGTGATGAAGTTTTTTCATATTTAAAAATAATAATAAAATAATATGTTTGGAATATAATAATTATTTTTTTAATTTAAATAAATATTGAAAATTTATATATAATATTTGTCTATGATATATGAAAGATAATTCCATGGTAAAATTTTATTGTGTTTTCAAGATATTATTGAAAATGATATTATGGAACACAAATGACATTAATAAATGTAATATTATGGAATACAATTGACATAGTATTGCAACATTTCGAAAATATTTAAATGCAATACTTATTAAAATAATAATTTCTTAATAAATTAAACCTAAATATTTTATTTTCATAAAAAAAATATGATTACTTAATTGATTGAGACAAAACATTTGTTTTATTTTATTTATTTTTAAAATATGATTATTTGATTGAGAAAAAACATTTATTTTATTTTATTTTAAAACATTATTGAAAATGATATCATGGAAAACATTGTTCATGAAAGGACATAAAGGCATTATTGTAACATACAAAAGTATTTAGATGTGTAGTGAATTTTGTTTTGGTCAAAATGACTTATGTTTTTCTATTTTTTTTCCTTTAATGTGTATTAGTTATTGGGAGAAAATTTTACATGGCAAAATTTTCGAGAACAAATATTTATAAGGTCTCCAAATGATTTGGTAAATCTTGATTGTCCCATGCTTTAGCTTAATTATTCTCAAAAAGTATTTTAAAAAAACTACCATCTACACATAGCTAAACTAAGATTTATCAGAATTGTAGTTGTTGATAGCTAATTCTTCTTGTTTACTAGTCCTACAAAAACTATATTTTGTACCCGATTACACATATTCCTTTTAAAGACTAGTATTTGTAAAAATATTTATAAGACCATTTACAAAAAACACAAATTTTCACTCTGAAACCCATAGAGTAGATGCAAAGTGGACTTGTTAGTCCAAATAATTATTAGTAATGTTGCAAAAGTACAAGACTTATGGGTTATTTGTTACCAAGAACAATGTTACTAAAGAATATTATTATGAACGAACATAAAATTTTCAAAAGATTATTATACATTGCAATTATAATAATGTGATTATATAAATGTTATAATTATAATTAAAAAAAAAAAAAAGAGTTTTACATTTATTTATTTTAGTAGATATATAAGGTAATTAATTTCTTTTTTAAAATTTAAATTTAGTTAAGTTAAATTGAATGTGAATTTGTAAAAGTTAATTTATAATGTCATTCTTATTAGTGAGTGATGTAAAGTAACTAATTTGTTTCATGATAGTAAGTTAACATTAAATTTGAATTTGTAAAATTAACTGGAACAATGAAAAACACTAAAAGAAATAGGAATTTTAATAATAATAACGACTTCAATCTACCATGACAAGATTAAAGGTTTTCTAGCTCCATTTGTTATTTCAACATCTCATGGTAAGATAAAAGGGTTTCCAACTCCAATAGCTAGTTTAATCAATTGAATCATCTATCTAAGGCATGTTGCCAATAGCGAGACCAAAAATTACACACATTCTTAGGAAAAGGGGGAATCCAGTGAGTTTTTCCTTGTAAGACAACAAAACAGTGTTTACAATATTAACAAAAAAATATTATTTAAAATTTGCACCTCAAGGCATTCTATTGTGAAGAAACATAATTATAAAAGAGTTGGAAGGATCCCCATTATACATCCCTCAAAATCTCTTATATCTAGATCTACTTTACTTCACAATATTCTTGGTGACATGTCCATGGAGAGGTTGGCATTAGGCCTTACATCATATTTGAAAATTCATCAGTTATCTTCTTCATCTTCATTGTCTCTTTGTCATAATTGTATCTAATCTTGGCAATATAAGGCTCTCTTCATTTGTCAAGTGCATCTCTGAGTGCAAATATTCATTCTCACCTTAATCCTCTCATTGCACATTGACCTATAACAAGTTTGATTGATAGATGATTCATCTATGTTCATTATGCAATTGGAATGTCCATTCTCCATAATTTTCTCATTTCATTTGGATCTATAATTTTCATTGCTCATCATCACCATCATCTTTTTCATAAGCTCATAGATCATGTTTATTCAAGGAATATTTAATGTTGGAATGAAATATTATATTCGATTAGTCTTAGTCAAATCCAAGTGAAAGGTACTAAAACTAGTAGAGTACCTTTATGCCAAGGTAAAACTACTAAAAATGACAATATATTAAATATTTTATGGACACCTATAGGAAAGAAAAGGTGAACAAACTTTGGAAATTGCACTAAACAATTTGTTGAGATGGAGACAAAAAATTATCTAACAAGCATCCATTTAAATTATAGATTAGAGATCAGTATTGTGTCATTTTTATTCATGGCGATACTCATAGATAGTGTTTGTTGGAAGCATTCTTACACTTGGAACAATTTCATCTTAATAATGTTTTGGTACATGTTTCATTGTTAATTAAACACTTGAAATTGTTCCCACTACACTTCTGAGCTACAAACATGTAACAAAGAAAATTTGAATTTCCTAGTTGTAATTTTGAATCGAAAATGAAGTAAGAAAAGTAAAATATTTGAATCAAACAAAATTCACAAGTTTAAAATTTCAAACTTCGAAACTCTTTACAATCCAAGTTTTATAAAATTTTGGAGAGATATAACAATTATGGATTGAATCATTGGATTTGATATTAGTTGGATCTTCATACAATAAACAATGGTCCAAGCATGTTCATATACATTCGATTATCGACATCTCTACTCATTAATTATGTTCAAGTTCACATAGATAGATTACATTTTAACACAACACATTTTAATTTTTTATAGTGTCATTTTGCATCATTGATGTTAATTGCTAGTAATAAGATTTTGATTTGCTACATTTAAGTTGGTGTCATCTTAGTATTTGCTTTTAAGTGAAAAAAAGAAGCTCTTTCTCTAAAATAAAAATAAAAATGCTAAGAGAAAGAGAATTACATCAACTTCTTTTATTGATATTCTTCTTTGATTAACTAAATCATTCAGTAACATAAAGTGCATTGTTTGTTTGTTTTAGGACTATGAAGATGGACAATATGGTATGCTAATGTTAAGCTCAATTCAATGTAAGTCAATAAAAAAGAAGCATATTTCTTGACATATAGATTGATTTATAGGTATAATGGTTATGTCACTCACTAAACAAATTTAAAAATTAAATAAAAATGGTCAACTAATTTTTTCAAGGATACAATGCTTATCCATTCAATTACACAAAGTTTCTTTATTTTGGGAATAAACAAAATCAAAATTAATGATAAAAGCCTTAAAATGATGGAAAGCACTAACCTCTTTATGAAGTCATGGTCATTGGGTTTCAAACTCCATAGCAAATATCTTTCAAATATTTTAATATTGATTACAACACTTAATCTCTCTTTAGATTATTATAGCCACTAACTCTAAATGATATCAATTAGGTTTCCCAGTCTACCCTTTGAGTATTGTAGCGATCAAACTTTACATGCTATTGATAATGCTTTGAATGGGGTTAAAAAATTTCAATGTCACAAATTAGTAAACATAATTTTAATAATTATATGTTTATTTTGATTTGCTCAGAGATCTTTTTAACTACAATATATTAAAATAATAGAAATTAATATTATTTTTATTACAAATTCTATTTTCATTATAAACATATAGTCGTGACTTTATATCTAAAAATAATATATTTATTAAAAAAGCAACCAACAACTTCATATATATATATATATTAGTGCTTCATAT
>APFE031298338.1:1845-16224 GCA_000404065.3 Pinus taeda | reverse complement strand
ATTTAAATTAAAAGTAAGTTAACCAAGTTATTAAATCTAAATAATAGAATAGTGAGTTATAAAAGCTATAAATGTTAGGGTAATATACAAATAGTAAGTTATATATTTTTAATTAAAATGTAAGTTAAAGGGACAGTTTATTATTAATTTTATATATTAAGATAACTTAATAAAAATAAATTAGTTTCGATTCAATAGTTATTTATAAAAGTTAGTTAAATATATAAATAATAGAGCAATATAAGGGTTAGAAAGAAAATTATCAAAGATTAATTTCATGCTTATTTAACATCTTCAGAATTTTGCTTGCATAGCATACAGATACTTGGTCCAATGAAACCTCTACAAGATAAATTCTTCCAAGTGAGTACTTTATCATTCAAGACCAATCATCTAAAATATTTGAGCTTCAAGGGGAAATTCTATTTCCAAGATTTGTGATACCAGGATAGCTCCACAATAGAATTAGTTGGGATGGAAATGGATTTGTAAATGTCGTTGGTCGCAATCTGGTTCTTGTGTACTTGCCCAACCCATCTCATCTTATCTAAAATAAAAATGCATGTAGCCTTATTCTGTCTAGTATAAAGAGTCCACTATGTAGCCAAAAGACTAGACAGATCAATGTCTTCTTCTCGGAGCCAAGTCTGTAAATATGGAGAGCGAGCTTGAAAAGAAGCAATATGAGATAAAACATTTTGTGAAATTGTGGCAACTCAATTCAGATGCAGATAATCAATGGAAAATCGTTATGGCTACACGACCTGAACACCCTACTACAGAACACACTACTCAATTTCTTGATCAAGCTACAGTTCCTTTTGATTTCTCAAAGATTGTTATGGATGAATATTCTCATTTTAACATTGATGCTATACAAACAGTGCTTGAGTTGGGTCCTTTGTTTGAGGATGAACCCGCGACATGTGAAGAAGAAACAGAGGAGGAGGCACCAAAATAGAAATTAGAAGTAGAAGTGACAATAGAAGATTGACTCGAGGATGAGTCAATAGATTATGGTTGGGACCTGTTGGGTTCTTCGTTTTTGGGAAAGTAATTTTAGCAAATTTTGAGCGTATTTTGATCAAAAAATGATTGCGCAAGATATCATGGGAAAAAGGGAAATGAATGGTTGAAACATTTAGATGCCAAGAATGAGGCGCTTTAGAGAAATGAAAAATGTAGTTACGGCAAAAATTGCAGAGGCCGCCAAAGAAAGATAAGCACGCAGGGGAAATGAAAAAGTAGTTATGGTGGAGCTTCCAAAGCCCCGCCAAAGAAGGGTTGGCGAACTAGAGTTTTAAATGAAACTGAGGTGATAAGGACCAGATCAAGCAAGTGAGATCACAAGAATAAAATCTATAAAAGCTGAAGGAAAGAAGGAAGAAAGAGTGACTAGGAGTCTATGTTGAAACGTTGCCACTATGATGCTTGAAGAACTCTTTGTTGTTCATAATCTCTTTGAATTCTATCATGTAATCTAACCAGATAGTGATTGGAAGAGCTACTTGAGATGAAGAGTCCGATATGATATAATGATGTGATGATCTGCATATTAATGAAAGGAAGTTACAGGAATTATCTATGTTCTTGAGTTATGGTGGAATGTTTGCCTACTTTCAAAAATTTTAAAGTATACACTAGAATTCTCTCTATTGTTTTTATTTATGTTGCATTTCTATTATTCCATGTATTAGATATATGTAGATGAAAAACTTACAATATAAATGCATAAAATAGATTAAATGTCGCATTTTTATTTGATGTCATACAACAATCTCTTATCTTGCTAAGTCTCGGCACACCTTGGAGATGCCTCTCTCTCTTAGTAAGTGAAGTGAAAATGTCAACATAATGCTAGATTACAACGAACTATTTTGTTGGCACCCTATGTCTGAACCTAGGGTTTATCCATGTTAAAATTTGAAACCAACAACATGTACTATAATAAATGCACCATAGTTTAGTGCACAATACTCGCCTTTAAAAATCAAATACCTTTTTCGTGTGTTGATAAATAAAATAAGAAAAAGTAAATACTAATATTTAATAAAATCATTATTATAAAAAAATAACCAAATAATGATATAAATCTACATTATGGTGAAACTGTTTCTATCCCTTATAATTCTTGCTGAGAACTTTGAATTGACAAATTCAATAAAGTAAAGCAATATAATTTAAGTGATACTATACCTAACCTATCATTTATATGATTTTATCCTTCCCAATCTCTCACTTTAAAGTTTCATCGATAATCTTCCAAAGATATATATTTTTTTCACTTGCATCACAATGAAATCTTGAATAATTTAGAATATCACATCATGTATAAGATGCTTAATTGAATATCACAACTAAAGACTAGAATTATAATGGTTGAGCTTTGATTAATGTGAAATATCAAATCACATCATTTAAAAGATGCTTAAAATTTTGATCAACTTAGAGTATTATTGTTAAAATATGAATACATACAATGGATTTAATCTAAAGATGATGGATATTTCTAGTCACGTCATAAAAAATATATTAATTTGAAATGTCATATCACATCATTTAATATGATAATTAAAGTCTAAAACGTATATTAATTTGAAATGTCATATCACATCATTTAATATGATAATTAAAGTCTAAAACGTGATAGTTGAGTCTTGGTTAAATTGAAATAGCATATATATCATCTCATATATATTTATATTATAATCAACTGAAATATCAAAATTAAAATTTGATTCCAATTTAGGGTTGAATAACTTTCCCTACATTATAACAAAATGTTTACTTAATTTGGAATATCATTTCAAATAATATTTTAATTAATTTGAAATATCATATCACAATTTAAAAAAATTCAAATATCTCAATAAAAGCTAAAAAGTGTAGTCCAAAGTAGAGTCATTGTCCAACAAATGAAGCAGCGGTGGAGTTGTTATAATTAGTCTCTAAGTGGGAGATTGTTGGGTGTGGATCTTGATTATCTTCTTTATTCAGAGGTATCATTGCATTGGATCACAGTTCATAATGTGGCGGCAACACTTCCCGTAATATTTACGTTGCAAGGGGGGTCCAGGGGGAGCGAAAACAATCTTTAGGAGCCCCCCCTAGTGGGGGATCAGGGGTAGCGCTCCCAAAGCTAAAAATATATGTAAAATTTCCTTGTAAAATGTTGTAATTTTGTAGTCAATCTGGGTCATTCATTAGGCGGAGATCTAACGGTAGAATTTATGTTTAATTTAGGGTTTTTTCCTTAGAAGGCAACCCCTCGCTATGTATGTGGGAATTGTATTGTGTTTATGTAGATCTGTATTCTGAGTGAGAAAGCAATAGGAGATTGTGTGAGGGTGAAGAGAGAATTGCAGCGGATTTGTTGTAGGTTGTATCTCTTCAGTTTGCTGGTTAATATAAAAGGAGGGACTCGATGTTTCTCCGTGGACGTAGCCCAAATTGGGTGAACCACGTATATTTGTGTCTCTCTTGTTTTATGTGTTTTCTGTGTTTATATTTCTGCAATATATTTTATGTGTTCCATTGCTCTGTAATATATAATTTTCTAACAAGAATTTTAATTGCACATAACACAAATTTTTTCTAGGGAAAGCAACTGCTCAAAACCCTGACTATCTATATTTGCATTAACTGGAAGATCTAAGAAGAAAACACAATGCTTGTTCAACCCGAACAATCTTTGCACAAGTACAATCTATCTCTCTGCTTCATAAACTAGCTCAAGCCAACACTTAACCAATTTTGTTGCCTTCCAAGTCCCTACTTCCTTCCGTAATTCCTAAGAGAATTAGCCTAGATTTAATTGGGAAAAACCCTCACCACAACTGTGTAATCCATCATAGGACTTCTACTGATTGCATGCACCATATGTACAACCCAAAAAATTATACAACATATAATTCACTGTCCTTGAACTGTAATCTCAACTGGGTGTTCCTCTGAACTGACATGCATGAGTTATTTATGAGTGAATCTTTAGTTAACTGGTGGAGCAGTGAACCTGCACTAAAGCTTCTCCCCACTACTGGACCTCCTACTAGTTCCTCCAACTGTTTGAACTATTTTAACTGATTTTAACTCAGTTAGAATGAGTTAATTAATTACAACTCAAAAGAACTCAACCTGGACCCCTAAAATTTAGGAATCACTCTACATGATTCTAGATAGACTTCCAACCTGAATTTACTAAGACAACTAAGTCAAATTAACTTAGTTAATTATTAGAAACTATTATGAGAATATAATTTCGATTCAATTCCTAATTTAATTCAAGGACAAATTAAATTAGGATTTATTGTTACTATTTTTAACACTCCCTTTCAACAAGAAAGGGATTATCTACTACCCCAATCCTGCCTCTGTGAAACTCGAATTTGCATCTTAACAAGGCCTTTGTCAAAATATTTGCATCCTGCTCCTATGTGGGAATGTACTCAAACAACATGATTCTCCTCTGCACACAATCTTAAAGATAATGATATCGGATATCAATATGCTTGGACCAGTCATGAAAAACTAGATTCTCATAGAGTTTGATACAACTCTGATTGTCACAGTAAATCACTATTGGATTCATTTGTTGACTAAACAAACCAACAAGAATCTTCCTCATCCAGATAGCCTCACAAGTTGCTTGACTCGAATTCATGTACTCTACTTCTACTAAACTGAGTGCAACTAATCTCTGCTTCCTGCTATACCAAGAAATTGTTGTTGACCCATATATTGAAGATCCCATCTGATGTGTTCTTCCTATCGGATGGACTCCCTGCCCAATCTACATCAATGAAGCCTTTGAAGTTTCACTCCCTCTATCCATCTTTATCAAAGAACAAACTGAGTGGTGCACTAAGGTATCTCAACACATGTTTTCCTACCTTGCAATAAATTTTGTAGGCTTAACCATAGATTGACTAAGTTGGTTAATTGCATAACACATGTCCAGTCATGTGTTCACCAAATACATGAGTGAACCCACAAGTTGTTTATAAATAGTAGCCTACATTACTTCATGAGAAGTAGCATCCTCCTTCCTCCAGTTAGCATCTAGAGGAGTCTCCATGGGTTTATTACTCTCCATGTGGAACTTATTCAGTATCTCGTTGGCATACTTTCCCTGAGAGGCAAACAGTTCCTCATATCCTTGGCATACTTCCATACCTGGAAATCAATGCATGAGCCCCAAGTCCTTCATCTTGAACTCTCTTGCAAGATCCTCTTTGCAAGGCTTGATCAAATTATCATCACCTGTCATAATCAAATTGTTGACATATAAAACAATAATCAATAATTTATCTTTAAACCATTTTCGTTTGCTTCACTTTTAGTGAAACCCGGCTAGGTGAAATAGCTATTGATACTGGTGTACCAAGCATGGGGTGCTTGTTTAAGTCCAAACAATGCTCACTTTATTCTGCACACATGTGACTCTCTATTGAAGGTCTCAAATCCTTTAGGTTACTCAATATACACCACTTGCTCAATCATGTCATTGAGAAATGTTGTCTTTACATCCATCTGATGTATCTTCCATCCCATCTACACTGACAGTGCTAGAATGGATTTGATTGATGACTACCTTTCTATAGGAGAAAAAATCTCATTGTAATCAATTCCTTCCATCTGGGAGAACCCTTTGGCCACAAATCTGGCCTTGTGATTCTCCACACTACCATCTGCTGCTTGCTTTACCTTGTAAATCCATCTAGAACTCACCACTAACATGTCTACTGGTCTTGGGACCACTTCCCCAATACTTTTCCTGAGAATGGAGTCATATCCCTCAACCATGCCATCAACCCAAACTGGTTGCTACACTGCTTCCTCAAAAGAGGATGGCTCAATCTCTGCAATCCTGCTCGTCAGAGCCATGTAGAGAGTGTACCTCTCTGGTGACCTCCTGTGCCTACATTGTGATGTGGGTGCTTCAACATCCTCCCTAGGATCATGCAATAACCTGTCAGCCTCTCTGGTGCACTTTATCCCATCTCTAGAAGTCTCTGCATGAGTGGGTGTTTCCACTCCCTTCTCCTCTACATGTGGATGCTCCACATCATCCTGAGGTTTCTCCTTTTGAGCTAAAAGCTCCTCAACCACATGCATCTTAAGCTCCCTCTCAAGGGACCATATCATGGCCTTCTCTTCATCGAAATTCACATCTCTATGAACCACTCTCATCCTGTTGGTCGGAAGGTACACCTGATAGTTGTGAGGTCTACCAGTGTACCCCACAAATATGCCCAAATCAACTGTTGGCTCTAGCCTTTTCCATGCATATTTGGTAACATGGCAATAGACTAATGAAACAAAGATCCTGAAGTGTGACGCATCTACTTTCTTCCCTAAAAAAGCCTCTTCTAGTGTACTCATCCCGAGAATGCGATGAGGCTTATGTTATGCAAATAAAAAGTTGTGTTGCATGCTTTAGCCCACAAGTGTAATGGTAGGCCTTAATCATGTAACATTGCCCATGTTGCTCCCACAATACTTCTATTCTTCCTTTTAGCCACCCCATTCTATTGTGGGTTATGAGGTGTTATCAACTCATGTCGAATGCCTTCTGATGCATAGCATTTTTTGAACTCATTCAACACATACTCGCCACCATTATCACTTTTTAGAGCTTTAACTTTCCTACCAGTATCTTTCTCCAAAAGTTCTTTAAATTCTCAAAACTTAGTGAATGTCTGATCTTTCTTCTACATGAAGAAAATCCAACCCTTACGAGAAAAATCTTAAAAAATATTGCATAATACCTATGCTTGGTTATGGATTCTGTCGAGAACGGTCCACACACATATGAGTGAAATCGTTCGAGTATTTCTTTTTCTCGATCGTCTTTGTCATGAAAGGAAGCTTTGGTGTACTTCCCCTATGTACACCCTTTTCATATGTCTCTCTTATCTAGTGTACCCTTAGGAATCCTTGAAGAAATTTGTTGCAAGATCTTCAAAGCGCCATGGTGCAAGTGACCCAATCTCTTGTGCCACAACTCACAATGTCTTGGCTCTACACCTTCTCCGCTTTAGTTCTCAAAGCAATGCAGTATTCTACCTCCAATTTGTAGAGGCTATTCACTCGAACACCGATCCACTTCACTTGTCCTGTGTCTATGTGATGAAGGAAAGCCTTTCCCTTACTAAATATCACATCATAGCCTCTATCCTCCAACATGGAAAATTAAACCAAGTTCTTCTTCAAACCCAGAACATACATAACATCTCTCAAAGTGAGGAGAGAACAAGACTCCATGTGAAAGGTAATTGTACTAATGTCACTTGCACTATACCTCCCATCATCACCCATCTTAATATGCATATGGAGATCCTTCTCCTCCAAGTTACTGAAGAGATCTTTATTACCAGTCATATGGAATGAATCTCCATTATCTAGGCACCACACACTACCCATAATCGATGACACCATACAAGCGATGAGGATAAAATCTAGTTTGAACTATGAAGAAAGAGATTCACCTGCTGCTCCTCTTGAGGGCTTCTTACCAGCCTTCTTGTGCATACACTTTGTGGAAAAGTGTCCCAGCTCATGACAATGAAAACATTTTATTTTCGACATGTCCTTCTTCTTTTCGCCTTGACAAGAATCTAATTTGGAATGGGATCACTTCCACTTCTCTTTCTTTTCCTTACTAGCTAAGGCACAATTCTCCCCATCATCATGCTTTGACAAGGATCCATCTCTAGTGTTCCATCGAATCTCTTCCTCTACCAAGTCGGACAACAACCGCTCCCACTTTGGTAGCTTCTCCCTCCCATTAATTGATTCCTGGTAACTATTCCAGCTCTTGGGAAGTCCTAGAAGTGCTAGGCTCACCAGAATGTCTTATGCAATAGTAATCTAGACACTTCCATACTCATCCGAACATTGGGTGAACTTGGTCAAGTACTTCGGAATCGAGTCACCCTTCTCCATATTGATCTTTCTAAGCTTGTCCTTCAGTGCCAACTTCCTACGGTCACTACTGTTTTGAAACAGGTTCGTCAATGCCTTCCACATTGCAAATGGATTTTCCTTACTATGGGGATTTGAGACAATATGATCTTGAACTCCTTCTAGGATAATCCTTCTCACCTTTGCCCCACACTTTCTCCATTCATTCATATATTTAGCATCAGATGTTGAAGGCTTCGAGATATCATGATCTATGAATTCCTTCAACCCATTGTCTTCCAACACTTCCTCCATCCTTTCCTTCCAAGCTATGTAATTTGAGCTGCCCTCCAAGGCATACTCAAGTCTCAAACCATAGAATGACATCTTGTTGACTCTGAAGTATGAAACTACAAATTCGATTTCACCTGCACAACAAACTCATATTCTCCTCTTATATAATGTCTTCAACTCCAATACCATGTATATTTTACTTGTAGATTTAAATTGTTTATGTAATATGCTAAAATAAAAGACTTGAATCTAATCTACTCATCAACGAAAACAAAAATTGATTGATGAAAACACTAAATAGAAATGGAAGAATTTCAATCGCACATAACACAATATTTTTCTGTGGAACAAAACTACTCAAAACCCCGACTATCTCTATTGCATTAACTATAAGATCTGAGAAGATAATACAATTCTTGTTCAACCCGAACAATCTCTGCATAAGTAAAATCTATCTCTCTTCTTTGCAAACCATCTCAAGCCAACACTTAGCCAATTTTTTTTCCTGCCAAGCCCCTACTTCCTTGTGAAATTCCTGAGAGAAGTAACCCATATTTAATTGGGAAAATCTATCACCACAACTACGCAGTTAATCATAGGCCTTCTATTGATTGCATGCACTATCTGTACAACTCGGAAAATTATACAATTGATAGTACATTGTCCCTGAACTATAATCTCAATTGGATATTCCTTTGAACTGACATGCATGAGTTATTTATGAGTGAATCTTTAGTTAACTGGTGGAGAATTCATGATGCACTAAATCTTCTCCCCACTACTGGACCTCCTACTAGTTCCTCCAATTGTTTGAACTATTTTAACTAACTTTAACTCAGTTAATTTGAGTTAATTAATTACAACTCAAAAGAACTCAACCTGGAACCCTAAAATTTAGGAATCACTCTACATGACTCTAGATAGACTTCCAACTCAAATTAACTGAGAAAACTAAGTCAAATTAACTTAGTTAACTATTACAAGTTTCTATGAGAATAGAATTTCGATTCAATTCCTAATTTAATTTCAAGGACAAATTAAATTAGGATTTCTTGTTTCTATTTTTAACACTCCCTCTTAATAAGAAAGGGATTATCTTCTACCCCGATCCTGCCTCTATGAAACTTAAATTTTCATATGGATAAGGTCTTTGTCAAAATATCTACATCCTGCTCCTATGTGGGAATGTACTCAAACAACATGATTCTCCTCTGCACACAATCTTAAAGATGATGATATTGAGTATCAATATGCTTGGACTGATCATGAAAAACTGGATTCTCAGAGAGTTTGATACAACTCTAATTGGCGGAGTAAATCACTGTTGGACCCATTTGTTGACTAAACAAACCAACAAGAATCTTCCTCATCTAGATAGCCTCACAAGTTGCTTGACTAGCAGCCATGTACTGCTAAACTAAGTTCAATTGATCTCTACTTCCTACGATACCAATAAACAGTTGTTAACCCAATATTGAAGATCCCACCTGATGTGCTCTTCCTATCAGATGGACTCCCTACCCAATATGCATTGGTGAAGCCTCAAAGCTTCACTCCCTCTATCCATCTGTACTAAATACCAAACTGAATGGTGCAATAAGGTATCTCAACACATGTTTTCCTACCTTATAATACAATTTGGTAGGCTTAACCATAACTTGACTAAGCTGGTTAATTGCATAACATAGTTCGGTCATGTGTTCACCAAATACATATGTGAACCCACAAGCTGTCTATAAATAGTAGCCTCCACTACTTCACCAAAAGTAGCATTCTCCTTCCTCTAGTTACCATCTAGAGGAGTTTCCATGGGCTTACTGCTCTTCATGCGAAACTTCTTTAGTATCTCATTGGAATACTTTCCCTGAGAGACAAACAATTCCTCATCTCCTTGCCATACTTCCATACCTGGAAATTAATGCATGAACCCCAAGTCCTTCATTTCGAACTCTCTTGCAAGATCCTCTTTGCACTATTTGATCAACTTATCTTCAACTATCATAATCAAATCGTCGACATATAAAACAATAATAAAAAATTTATCTTTCAACCACAATATGGTAAAGGTTTGCATTTGGTTCACTTTTGGTTAAACCTAACTCCGTTAAATAGCTATCGATCATAGTGTACCAAGCACGGGGTGTTTGTTTTTGTCCATAAAATGCTCGCTTGAGTCTACACACATGTGACTCTCTATTGAAGGTCTCAAATCTTCAAGCTACTCAATATACACCTATTCCTCAATCATGTCATTGAGGAATGTTGTATTTACATCCATATGATGTATCCTCCATTCCATCTGCACTAATAGTTCTAGAATGGATATGATTGATGAGTACCTTGCTACAGGAGAAAAATTATCATCGTAATCAATTCTTTCCACCAGAGTGAACCCTCTAGCCAAAAATCTGGCCTTGTGTTTCTCCACACTATCATATGTTGCTTTCTTTACCTTGTAAATCCATCTAGAACTCACCACTGACATGTATACTGGTCTTGGGACCACTTCCCAAACACTTTTCCTAAGAACGGAGTCATATTCCTCAACCATGGAATCAATGCAAACTAGCTGCTGCATTTCTTCCTAAAAAAGGATGGCTCAATCTCTACAATCGCTCTCATTAGAGCCATGTAGCCAGTGTACCTCTCTGGTGACCTCCTCTGCCTGTACTATGACATGAGTGATTCCACATTCTCTCTAGCATCATGCCATAACCTATCAGCCTCTTTGGTGCACTTTATCCCATCTCTGGAAGTGTTGGCATGAGTGGGTGTTTCCACTTCCTGCTCCTCTGCATGTGGATGCTCCACATCATCCTTAGGTTTCTCCTTTGGAGCTAAAAAATCCTCAACCACGTGTATTTGAAGCCCCCTCTCAAGGGAACATATCATGGCCTTCTCTTCACTGAAATTCACATCTCTGTGAACCACTCTCATCCTGTTGGCTAGCAGGTACACCCGATAGTTGTGAGGTGTATCAGTGTACCCCAAAAATATGCCCAACATAGCAGTTGGGTCTAGATTTTTCTGTGGATATTTGGTAAATATGGTAGTAAAATGATGAACCAAAGATCCTGAAGTGTGCCACATCTTTTTTCTTCCCTAAAAAATCCTCTTATGGTGTACTCATCATGAGAATTCAAAGAGTTCTTATGTTTTGCAAATAAACAATTTTGTTGCATGATTCAACCCACAAGTGTAATGCTAGGCCTTTATCATGCAACATTGTCCATGCCACTCCGGCAATACTTATGGTCTTCCTTTCAGTCACTGAATTCTGTTGTGGGTTATGAGGTGTTATCAGCTCTTGTTGAATGCCTTCTGATGCACAAAATTTTTTGAACTCATTCAACACATACTCTCCACCATTATTTCTTCTAAGAGTCTTAAATTTCTTTCTAGTATCTTTCTCGACAAGTGCTTTAAATTCACAAAACTTAGTGAATGTCTGATATTTATTCTACATGAAGAAAATTCAACACTTACGAGAAAAATCATAAAAAATATTACATAATACCTGTGCTTGACCACGGATTCCATCGAGAACGGTCCACAAATATATGAGTGAACTCAATTGAGGATCGCTTGTGCTCGACTGTCTTTTTCATGAAAGGAAGATTTGGTGTACTTCCCCTATGTACAACCTTTACACGTGTCTTTCTTCTCTGGTGTACCCTTGGGAAGGCCTGTAGAAATTTGTTACAAGATCTTCAAAGTGCCATGGTGCAAGTGACCCAATCTCTTATGCCACAACTCATCGATGTCTTGTCTCTGCACCTTCTCTACTTTAGTGCCCAAGGAAGCACAATCTTCTATCTCCAATTTGTAGAGGTTCTTCACTCGATCCCCTATCCATTTCACTTGTCCTATGTTTATGTGACGAAGGAAAGTCTTTCCCTTACTAAATATCACATCATAGCCTCTATCCTCCAACATGGCAATATAAACCAGGTTCTTCTTCAAACCTAGAACATACATAACATATCTCAAAGTGAGGGGAGAACCAGACTCCCTCTAAGGTAACAATAATGACGTCGCTTGCGCTATACCTCCCATCATCACCCATCTCAATAAGCATTTGGAGATCCTTCTCCTCTAAGTTATTGAAGAGCTCTTTGTTACCGCTCATATGGAATGAAGCTCCATTGTCTAGGGACCACACACTACCTATCATCGTTGACACCATACAATTGATGAGGGTAGCATCAAGTTCAAACTGTGAAGCAAGAGATTCACCTGCCACTCCTCCTGAGGGCTTCTTACCGAACTCCTTGTGTGGACACTTTGTGGCAAAGTGTCCCAGCTTGTGACAATGAAAACACTTGATTTTCGACATGTCCTTCTTCTTTCCACATTGAAAAGAATCTAATTTGGAATGAGATGACTTCCCCTTCCCTTTCTTTTCCTTACCAGCTGAGGCACAATTCTCCCCATCATCATGCTTTGATGAGGATCTGTCTCTAGTGTTCTGCTAAATCTCTTCCTCTACCAAGTTAGACCACAATTTCTCCCACTCTAGTAGCTTCTCCCTCCCATTAACTAAGTCCTAGTAACTGTGCTAGCTCTTGGGAAGCTCTAGAAGTGCTAGGATTACCAGATCGTCTTCTGCAATAGTAATCCTGACACTTCCAAGATCATCCCAACATTGGGTGAACTTGGTCAAGTACTTCAGAATTGAGTCACCATTCTCCACCTTGATCTTTCTAAGCTTGTCCTTTAATGCCAGCTTCCTTTGATCACTATTTTGAAATAGGTTCGTTAATGCCTTCCACATTGCAAATGGAGTTCCCTTACCATGGGGATTTGAGACAATATGATCTTGAACTCCTTCTAAGATAATCCTTCTCGCCTTTGCTACAAATATTTTCCATTCATCCATATATTTAGCATCAGATGTTGGAGGATTCGAGATATCATGATCTATGAATTCCTTCAACCCATTGTCTTCCAACACTTCCTTCATCCTATCCTTCCAAGATATGTAATTTGAGTTTTCGTTTAGGGCATACTCAAGTCTCAAACCGTAGAATGACATCTTGTTGACTATCAAGTATGAAACAACAAATTCAATTTCACCTGCACAACAAACTCATATTCGCCTCTTATATAATGTCTTCAACTCTGATACATCTAGATTTTTACTTGTAGATTCAAATTGCTTATGTAATATGCTAAAAAAAAAGACTTGAATCTACTCTACTCATTATCGAAAACGAAAATTGATCGATGAAAACACTAAGCTGAAAATGAAGCATTTCAATTGCATATAACACAATATTTTTCTGCAGAAAGAAATTGCTCAAAACCCCGACTATCTATATTGCATTAACCAGAAGACATGAGAAGAAAATACAATTCTTGTTCAACTCGAACAATCTCTGCACAAGTACAATATATCTCTTTGCTTCACAAACCAACTCAAGCCAACACTCAGTCAATTCTATTCTCTGCCAAGCCCCTACTTTCTTCTGCAATTCCTGAGAGAATTAGCCCATATTTACTTGAGAAAATCTCTCACCACAACTATAGAGTCGATAATAGGCCTTCTAATAATTGCATGCATCATTTGTACAACTTGTAAAATTATACAACTGATAGTACAATGTTCCTGAATTCTAATCTCAACTAGGTATTCCTCTGAACTGACATTCATGAGTTATTTATGAGTGAATCTTCAGTTAACTGGTGGAAAAGTGAAGTTGCATTGAAGCTACTCCCCACTACTAGACCTCCTACTATTTCCTCCAATTGTTTGAGCTAGTTTAACTGACTTTAACTCAGTTAATTTGAGTTAATTAATTACAACTCAAAAGAACTCAACCTGGACCCCCTTAAATTTAGGAATCACTCTACATGACTCTAGATAGACTTCGAACTCGAATTTACTAAGCCAACTAAGTCAAATTAACTTAGTTAACTAGTATATGTTGTTATGAGAATAGAATTTCGATTTATTTCCTAATTTAATTTAAGGAAAAATTAAATTAGGATTTCTTGTTGCTATTTTTAACATCGACATGACTTAACTATGCTTGATAGGGTTACAATAGAAATTTACTCAATAATCAATTAATTATGTATGTTGGTCTAAGTCTCAGCTAGGCTTACAATCACTGAAAAATTTTATGATTTTGGATTTCCTTTTTTTTTTTTTTTTTTTTTTTTTTTTTTTTTTTTTTTTTT
>APFE031298329.1:2015-22218 GCA_000404065.3 Pinus taeda | reverse complement strand
CTTGAAACTATCTGGGTGATAGTAGAGCAGCAAGTGGTATATATAAGAAGTGTATTTAAACAATCTTTCTCTCTCCATCATCATGAATTGTTCATGTATCTTGTTTGCTATGAATGTGGCATAGTCATACATGACAGTAGGGGGCTGCCCTGGGGTGAATATGGTTAGGAGAAAGAATATAGTCTCATCCACAAATTCTCCTATTTTGCATCCTAAGATGTATGAAATCATGTCCACCATGAGCTTTCCTGTTTCATTAAATGGAACCTGATGATAGGGAGGAGGATGATCATATTGGCACTTTGGCTTCATAAATAGCTGACTAATTCTTGATATTTCTGCTTTGGAGAGCCTTGCACCCTGATCCATCAAAAGTTTCATTGTGAGGGGAACCGGATTCTGAGGAGGCTCAAAGTTCAGCGTTTCATTTATAGCGTGAGGAGTGATATAGAAGAGCACAGACCATCTGGACTGAGAATTTCCCTCAGAGTGGGTTCATAGTGTGCATGGCATAGGTGGATGAAATCAGGTAGCACATTGACTTCTAGAAGGTAATAGAGGGGCATGCTGGATTGCCAAATCCCTAGAACATCAGTGTTATTCCTGTGATTATGTTTGAATTGGCCCACATCTTTGAGATGAGAAGTAAGGCCCATCATATCTCTGATCTGAAAGTCTCTGTCTGCTAATGGTAGCCACTCTAAGTCCATATGTGGAGCATTTAAAGGAGTTATGTTCAAGGCTACTCGAGTCTCCATATCTGATAGTGCTGGTATGGATTGCAATGTAGGTGTCAAACAGTAATAGAGGTGGAATTTAAGCTCAGAGGATATTGACAGTAGTATGAAAATTGACTTTCTTTCCCAAACCAATTTCTGTGTATTCAGTTTATGATGAATAACAAATTTACAGCCCTTTGACTGGGTTTTTCACACAATTTTTCCAAATCACAGGCTCTGTAGGAAGAACGCCGAGAGGATTTGTATTGAATTTTGCCTAAGGGGGGAAAGTCTGCAAAGGGAAAGGGAAACTGAGGGTTTCCCTTTAAGAAAATAGGTTGCAATTAATTGGAATAGGGTTCTCAGCTAATTTAACTCAAAGTTTGAGCGATTTTTGGAGTTTGTGGGCGGATATGGATGAACAGAGTGTAGGGATAGCTTGGTTTGCGGAGGAATTGAGCTTAAGTTGCAGGTTTGTGAGGGTGTAAGAGCTCAAATGGTAATACTGAGCAGTCAGTGACTGGTAGGAACTTGTTTGGAAGTAATCACAGGTTCATTCGGCAACTTATAAACTAGAGAAGTATAAAAAACAGGGTTTTCGGGCCAAATTGCGGATAAATACCTGTTTCTAGGGTGTCGAGCGTGTTTAACAGGTACGGGTTGAGCTGAGAAGACAAAATACGGTGTTGAATTTGCAGGTTGATAGGCTGTAGAAGCTCCGGGTGTGAAAATAGCGGAAAAACACATGCACGTCGTTTACACAGCGAAAACAGAAATAAACCAAAAATAGTCGTTTTCACGACTTTTAACCAAATTTTGGAAATTTGGCGCTTTTTGGCACTTTCCTCGAATGACGTCATCGTGATGTATTTTTTTTCGGGTAGCAGGTACGGAAGATGACATGGTGGGTGATGTAGATGATGACGTCAGCGGGTGACATGGCACAGGTACAGCACAGTGGCAGGCGACGTGGCGGCATCGTCATGCGGTGACGTAGGCAAGCGGGGAGGGCGGTAAGTGGTTTGTGTCGGATCGCTTTTGGTACGGGAGTGGTATGTGTCAGGGGTGGCTCGATGCAATAGGTGGCTGACAGCTGTCCCGGTGTACGACGGTGAAATCGTCGACCATCGGGTACTATCGTACCGCTACGAAGGGGCGCCCGATATTCATTAGGGTTGTCGGATCTGGGAGGGCCGATCCTACGGCGGACGGACGGGCAAAATGATTGGGGTTTAGTGGAAAAGCGCACCCGATAATTGTTAATTATTTGCGGCTTCGGGTGGTTAAAACCTTAGGTTATGGGTGTAATATGCGCTCGGGATTTGGTTATTTTATCAATCAAATATTAATAAAACCCCAATAAAATGTGCGTGGAGGGTGGTTGAATGGAGGGTGGTTGAACATAGTTATTTATTTAACAGGGTTTTAAATAAATCCTAAGGGAAATGAACGTGGAGGGGCTAACAATGGGTCCCAAATGGACCTAAGGTTTCCTAACTTATGTTTATATAGCTATAGTTGCCATGGGGAGGAATATTTAGTGTTTTTTTGGGGTTTTTATATAGTTTCTTGTAGAATAGGGGGAGGGGAAATGATTTAGGGAGCTAGATAATAGGGTTAGATGTTAATATGAAATGAAAAGGAAATGGATGTATGCTAAGTTTATAGAATGGAGACTTAAGCATAGGGAAAAGAATGGATTGTGTAAAGATTAATTTTACACAAGAAATGTGGTTTCTTTTGACTAAGTCAACTCAGATGTCAACTTGGTTTTTAACAAGAATGGAGTGGAAATGGACTTTTTGGGCAGATCCCAAGGTCCTTGAGGGGATGTTAGTGAATGATTTCTGAGGGGATGAAGGGGAAGTTATTCATGCTTCCTTGTTGTACCATCAAACAACTGCCATGATAACCCTGCTTCTGCAACATGAAACTACCTACCCAGCCTAATACACCTAACATTTTTTCTTCCTTTACATTGGGTGCACTTGAACTGGAAAACCCTGATTATCCTCTTTTTCTTTTGACTGTCCTCCTATCTAAATGTACCCTTATCTCTTCCAAGGGCCTAGATTAAGCAGTTGGGCTCCTTAAATTCTCTACCTAGCTAGCCATCTGCCAAGCTTGAACTGTTTGGACAGGTATTTCTTTCTCTATTCTATAACAACAATTTAAACATGGCATGGCCCAGATTGAACTGTTGGGCCATCCATCAAATGAAATGAGCAGCAATACCTTCACCTGGTAATCTTGCAAAATAAGATAGTAGTGGAATTTTAACTAGCCACTTTCCTGGTCTTTGGTTTGGGGTTCATTTTCATTAATTTTTTTGACCAATTGATTTTCTTGCCTTTTGATTATTCTTTTAAGGCATACCCTCTTTTCATATTTTAAATTTCTTTTCCTATATACAAAATATGGAACCTATGTAGCATGTAGGGATGAACATATTTAGCACTGCTACTATCAATCATGAAAAATGAAACCTATTGGTATAGGAAACTAACAGGTTAGTTTTAAACTTAAATATTTATGTTCATTAGAATACAATTGCATTTTTAAATTAGACTTAGATTAAAAGCATTTTACTTAGAAATATTTAGAAAACATAAATATCAATTCTTATCAACACACACAAATTGGGAAACTGGTCCCATTATCCCCAGTCGGACCCACCATCCCAAATGGAAAAGGAGTTGCTTTGAAGGTCAAGACCGGGTGGGTATCCCCCTTGTTGTAGACCTGATTTTGGGGCTTCAACATATTTGGTGCTAGAAGGACGGCCCTGAACTATGAATGGCTAGTAAATCCAAATCTAAATACCATTCTGAAAGTAAATCGCCCTCAACATCTCCCCCGACTTCTCCATCACATTCCAAATCTTTAAATCTTAAGCGAGAAGTTGAGAAAACAACAACCACTACCACAAACCCAAACATTTCAGAGAAATCTACTATTGAACCTCCTGAAGTTGAATATTTGATTCATAAACTTCAAGGATTTTCCATATCACCACAAAAGTATAAAATATCTCAAGGTAATGTGACTTCGCAATAAAATCCTTCTCATCCCTTAACCAGATTGCAGAGTGAAAGGTTTGGTATTGAACCAACTGAATTACCTCTACCTAAAAGGAAAAGAGCAAGGAAATCACCTCAAGGGTCTGATAGGGAGACGCTTTCATCATCAACATCCATTCCAACTTCTCCATTGCAAAGCCAACCATCCACCCCTCCACTTCAAATTGTTGTCCATCAAAGTACTGGAATATTAACATCCTCATCCCTTCCACAAGTGACTTCGTCCACGCTTTTCTCTGTTAGTAGTTCAATGATGGCCCAAACCCCATGGAATAACCGAAGGGCAGTCTTAATGTCTAACCCCTCAAGTCAATTACCGGCCCATCCTGAAAAATGGCTGCCTAAGTTTAATCCTGAAGCAGGCATGCTAGCAGAAGAATACATAAACAACTTTATGTTATCGATAAATTTAAATGGTGTTACTAACGAAGATGTTGTTGTTCGAATTTTACCTTATACTCTACAAGGAGCAGTCGGATCCTAGTATTTTTCATTACCATCAGGATCCATCACTAGTTGGGACATTTTCCAAGAGAAATTCTTGACTAAGTTCGGCGATGATAAATCTACAGCAACACTGATTAATGATGTATCGAATCTAAAGACTGAATCGAGAGAACCTATCAAAGATTTTAACTCGCGTTTCAACAAACTTTTGAATAAAATTCTAACTGCTTCCAAGCCTAGCGAAGAAGTTCAAAGTGAATGGTACATATATGCTTTACCATCAAAGATAGTGATCTTCGTTGATAGGGCTACCAAGACAACATTAGCTGAAAACATGAAGGAAGCAATAGCGGTAGAGAAACGTATCTTAGCTTTAGAAAAGAAAAACACTGTTGATGAAAGAAAATCTGAGAAGGTTACTTTTAGAGATGATCCTAAGAAAAAGCAATCAAAAGACCCATTTGATTTAGAATGATTACAGAAAGTATTAAAAACCATGTCTAACAAAATGGTTGACATTAAGAAACAAGTAGCAGAGACTTCTTCGAAAAAACCCTACAAGCCTTATAGGAAAAATCCTTCAACCAATTCAAAACCACCCAATGTTATAACAAATGCAGAATCAGAAGAAGAAGAAGAGGAAGTTTCTAACGAAGAACCTACTGATGAAGATGAAGTTGTAGAAGTACAGGGAATGTGGGACTCCATTCTTCTAGACGAAGAGGATCAAGAGGTATTACCAGTTAGTACAAGAAGTAGAAATCAACTCGATCCTCCACAACCTAGTGCTAAATAGAAGAGCGCAAGCTCGACATCTAAAGATAAATTTGCAGGTAAGAAATCATCACCAAAAGCGACTCAAACAAGCCCAGTCCAATTCGATCCCTCAACTCCATCAAAAACACTGATTGTTTTTTATGAGATGGAGTATAATATCATTGAAGATATAAAGAAGACTAGGGCTCACATTACTTTTCATGAGTTGAGCAAATTGAAACATCAACAAAAGATACTTATGAAAGAGTTACATGCAGTACCTGTTGCACCTCTTCCCACCGCTATAATCTTGCAAGCTTATCATGAGATGGGAAAACCTCCAACTAATATGGCAAATAAAGTTGATCCAAATGATATTGCCTTAATCGGAGGTAGGTCAAAATCCCATACTCCCCCATTCCTTCTTACTGACGAAATTTTCAATAAAAACTTGCATAATTATTTGGTAGATTCAGGAGCTTCATCTAATATCTTACCTAAAACAATATGTGCAAAGTTAAACGTCCAACCTCAAAAATCTGCAGTACGCATAGTTCATCTCGACCGATCGCAGGTTGAAGCAATCAATGAACTAAATCAAGTTACCATAAGGCTGTCATCTAATCCAAAGGTATGTCAAGTTATTGATATTATAGTTGCAAACATTCCCAAATTTTATGGTTTAATTCTTAGTACGGATTGGTCTTAAAAGGTTCATGGATACTTTGTGACCGATTGGTCACATATGTGGCTCCCTTACAATGGTAAACCAAATCAGATAAAGGTTAAGCGAGAAAGACACCAAAAATACATAGTGACGGAGTTGGAAGGAGAAAATGAACCTATAGCATACAGCAACAATATAATTGTCAATAGCCCACGGGGCTTTGGATTGACGGTGAATGGGTGTGCTATTAATGCACTCCTTGCGATAGGTCACCAGTTCAAATCCCCCGTGGGTACTTAGGTTAGTCTTAACTAGAAAAATAAAACAATATAATTGGCAACTATTCTGTTGACTCTTTCTTAGGAAATTTTAATGCTCATACCTCGCCTTACTTAGAACATTATGTTCTGTCTCAAGTGGAAAATTTTTCTCAAATAGATAGTCCTAAATGTGTTAATTTTATAGATAGTCCTGTAAATAAATCTTTATTTTGGAAATTATTTTTTGATGGTTCTAAGTCTAATGATGGAGCAGGAGTAGGATGTGTATTAGTTAATCCAGAGGGAAACAAAACTATGCTAACATGTAGACTCGAATTCAATTGCACAAACAATACTGCAGAATACGAAGCTCTAGTCCAAGGACTATACAAGGCAATCAGATTAGATATCAAGTATCTACAAGTCTTCAGAGACTCTGATATTGTTATTAAACAGGTACGAAATACTATACATTGTGTATCAAGTCATTTGAAGCATTATCAATCTTTAGTGCAAGATCTGACTAAACATTTTATAGAATTTAATATTTCACCTATTCCCATACTCCAAAATGCAAGTGCTGACCTCCTGGCTAATGTAGCTTACAAGCTCATTCCCTCAGAAGACTATAGCCCAGACAGATTCTCAATCGAATTGATCTTTAGGGCCTCAATACCTAATAATGTTACAAACTAGAGAATTTTTAACGATGATCCTGATATTGTAAGTTTCTTGACATCGGAAGGATCTTACACTAATCATATAATTGATGAGGACTAACATAACCAGCAATTACAACAAGAAAGCACTAATAATGCTATACCAAAATCTGTAGTCAAGTTGGAAGACCTATATGATTTGAAAGACCGATTTAAGAGATCGACCAATTCAAAACTTCAAAGTTCAACTCTAAACTATGAATTAGTAAATCTAGGAATGGATACCAGCATAGAATATCAACCTAGGTCTTGGCCTAGTTCCAGAAGAAAAATTATCCTACGTTCGACTTCTGAAACAATACAAAAACGTCTTTGTCTAGAATTACAATGACCTTAAGACTTATGACACTTTGATTATTCAGCATACTATCCTGATGATAGTTGATGAAAAACCTATCCAAAAAAATCTGAGGAAGATGCATCCTAATCTGGAAAGTCAGATTAAGTCTAAGCTTAATAAATTATTGAAAGCCAAAATTATTTTTCCCATTCGACATTCTAGGTGGGTTTCCAATATGGTCCTAGTTAGAAAGAAAAGCAAAGATATTAGGATTTGTATTGACTTTCAAATCTTAACAAAGCTTGTCAAAAGGATAATTTTCCCCTACCTCCTATGGAACAAATATTGCAAGTGGTCGCAGGATCAGAATTAATGTCCTTTTTAGATGGTTTCTCTGGCTACAACTAGGTTCTGGTCCATCCTGAAGATCAACTAAAAACCACATTCAAAACCAAATGGGGTACTTATGCATATCAAAATATGCCGTTTGGTTTGATTAACGCTAGTGCCACATTTCAAAGGGCCATGGATATCGCATTTAAGGGATTAGTAAACAAATTAGTGGTGATTTACTTGGATGACATAACAGTATATTCTAAAAAACATGGTAATCACCGTAGAGACTTAAAGCAGATCTTCCAACGTTGCCAAAGGTATGGGATTTCACTTAACCCAAAAAAATCCCTTTTTGCATTGAGTGAAGGAAAACTTCTTGGATTTATAGTGTCAAAATATGGAATCCATATTGATCCCGATAGAATTAAGGAAATCCTTTCTTGGCTAAATTAATTTTGTTAAAAGATTTGTTTCAGACTTCTCAAGAATTGTGTCACCATTACAAGCAATGAAAAAAGAATTCACTTTTCAAATGGGGCCAAGAGGAATATGAAGCGTTCAATCTGATTAAGCAAGCAATTATTATTGCCCCATCCCTAGCGACTCCAAATTTTTCCGATCCTTTTATTTTGTATACATGTTCCTTTGATAAGTCATATGATGTGATACTCACTCAAGCCAATCAAGACAAGGCGGAATCCCCAATTGCCTTGTTTAGTTCAAATCTGCAAGGGACTAAATTAAATTATTCTGACGTTGAGAAACAAGCTTATGCTGTTTTCAAAGCGATCAAATATTTTAGACCCTTTCTTCTTAAAACCCATACAAATATCATAGTACCGTTTCCAGCGGTAAGAAATCTCTTAGTACAAAAAGATGTGGGTGAAAAGAGAGAAAATTGGGTCATTGCCTTACAATAATATGATGCTGAGATCAAACCAACAAATATTGTAAAAGGACAAGGTTTTTGCAAGATGTTGGCTGGAGCATCGCTTATTTCTGAAATATCATCTTCAAATCAAGAGGTACAAATGTATGAGGTAAGCCTAAATGATATTGAATCAAGATATGCTGATATCATATTTTATCTAAAGAATGGATATGCTCCTTCAAATCTGGATTATACAAAGAAAAGAGCTTTAAGATTGAAGGCTAAGTAGTATCAACTCGTAAATGATGTGATTTTTAGGATGAATTATGATTCTGTTCTCCTTTGATGTCTTGAGAAATCTGAAGCTGAAAAGGTGTTACAGGAACTCCATGATGGACCAGAAGGTGGACATTATGCGGGAGATGCTACATCACATAAAATTTTGCGCACAGAATACTATTGGCCTACATTATTTAAAGATGTGCATAGCTATGTAAGGAAATGTCAAATTTGTCAAACTGTTGTCGAAAGACAAAAGAAACCATCATTACCTTTGTAACTAGTCAATATCAATCAACCTTTTGATCAATGGGGATTGGATATAATAGGTGAGATCATTCCTCACTCTTCTAAAAAACATAGGTATATCCTTACAGCTACATATTATTTTACTAAATGGGTAGAAGCAGTTCCACTCAAGACAACCAATGCTGAGCATATCATTAATTTCATAGATCAATTCATAATCACCAGGTTTGGTTTACCCTCTGCTTTAATGTTTGATAATGCATCACATTTTTCTAGCAATGCTATGACTAAATTTGCACTTAAAAGAGGTTTTAAGCTTAAATATTTTGCCAATTATTACCCACAAGGGAATGGGTTGGCCGAATCAACGAATAAAATCTTAATCAGAATCATTAAATGAATCATTGATCAGAATCATAAAAATTGGCACAAATCTTTGATGTATGCTTTATGGGTAGACCGAATAACCCAAAAGGCTTCCATTGGCACTTCTCCCTTTAATTTATTTTATGGGAAAGAAGTAATTCTCCCAACTCATCTAGCAATTCCTTCTTTGGCCTTAGTTCAATTTATCGATGAAACACCAAATTCATCTTTACAACTCAGACAATTGCAGATCCTTAAGGTAGAAGAGCAACGAGAACAGGCTAAAATCACACACGCTCATCATCAAGCATTAGTAAAGGCTTCCTTCAATTCAAGCATGGTATCTAAGAAGGATTTTCAAATTGGAGATTTAGTTTTGAAATGGGATAAGGCTCATGAGGAAAAAGGCAAACATTCTAAATTCCAACGAATGTGGCTTGGCCCATTCCAAATTGTAGAAATCATAGGTCCTTCCACTTTCATGTTGCAAGATTTAGCAGGGAAAAGAGAATCTTTACCTGTTAATGGGCAGATCCTTAAAAAATACTTTCCATAGAAGATGACCTCTTCTATTTTTGTAAATTATTGTTTATAGATTTATTTTGATAATAAAACAGGTTGTAAATGGTTAACTTTGGGAATTCACAAAAAAGATTAGTGTTTCTTTTAGATTTTGTTTTTCGCTTGTATAAATAGAACTGATTTGGAAAATTGATCATTATTATTGAAAAATACAGTCAAATGCTATAAGCCTGAAAATGCTACTAGTTTCACCCTTACGAATTTTGATGAAAAACAACCTTGAGCGAGAATTTGTTTTATATCAGTTAATGAAAAGCATCAATAACAAAACAAAGGTTCTCTGTAGAAAAGTTGTTTCCAAAATCTCTATAATTGTTGTCCAAAGCTATTCTTAAGGAACCAATGACTTCCTCCTGACCTAGGGAATTACGAGTTTCAAGGAATAATCCAATGATACACTCTAAGCTTAAAGAATAAGAGGTCTCATCACGAGTAGACTTATCATGATCATAAATATTATGACTTGCTGACATTGCCAAAACTGCATACCACAATAGGGCAATGGCTCTAGATTGTTGCAATCAAAATACAAGGGGTCTCATCACGAGCCAGCTTGTTCAGCAAAGTTATATGTCAAGTGAATGGCACTATCATAATTTGGCTACCAAACCAAGACATTGTTATTTAAGAATTAAAAGAAAACAAAAAACAACAAGTGTGGTATGGATTTATCATTGAAAATTGTATATTTCTCCAAGTAGGATACAGGATCATTGTTGGGTAGAAGGTAACCCTGTCGAGGCTATGAATGCCTACTGGCAGCAGAGACTCTACCTATGACAAATTAGCATTCTTAAAACTGATCTACAGAGAAGTCTTTGTTTTTATCTTTATAAACTAAGTAGTGGCTGATGTAAATACAATGACTAGCTTTGGGAAGTAAATAATCAGAGTTAACACAGGAGAAACAAACTACCATTGACAGCTGAAAGCATGATACACTTTATATTTCTATAATAAAGTTTGATTTTCTAGAAAACATTTCTGTTTTGGAAGTTTAGAATATTCAAAAGATAATCAGAGATAACTGGTTCTTCCTAGTGAATTGCCAATTGTTGTGGCTAGCAACAACCCCCCTTTTTATTTAGTTTTAGTAATAAAGCTAAATAAATGGGGACCCTTCTAAAAAATAAAAAACTAGCACCTATATTTCCCTTTGAATAAAACATGCTATCATAAACTTAGGAAAACGCCCGAAAAAACCTAAAGGGTAATGGGGAACATCATATACAAAAGCTTTAGGAATTGCGAAAACGCGACGCGAGATCACACGCCTTAAAGACTCATCTCACATCGCAGCTTTCATGCGCCACAAGTATCACCTAAGGTAAAATATCCCGATCCAATGATATGCGATAAGATATCTCGCAAATTACATCTCACAGACGCTCAAGGTAATAAATGATTGTTGATAAAACGGATTAGCGATATTGCGATCTACGATATTGCGAAGCAAATCGCAAAATCGCTTTATCACATATCTACAAGGCTCATCGTTCAATAAAGTTTTTCTCCTAATTCAATAACAAGTTATGGGCATTAATGACAATTTAATGGTTAGTTGATGGTCATTTATGAGCTAAAATTTAAAACTAATCGAAAGGTTATTTCACGTAAGGTGGTATATTTGATATGATTTCAGAATTAAAGAGATTTCATGTCACTTTATCCCTTTCCTTACTTATAAATTTGCAGGAGCAGCAAGCAGAGTAATATACGCAGCAGTGTACAGAATGTAATGCGAAAGAAGGGAAAGGCTCCGGTTGCAGATGACAACGAGATGACGCCCTTATACACAGACACCACCTGTAACAAAGATGTCAGCATAACTACTTTGGAAGGCATGTGAAGTCTGCTCGAAGAAGAAAATCCAAGAGTTATGGAGGTTAAAGCAACAGCAGACATGTGCGGGTCGTCTGAAGCATCAATCACTGAACTTGCATGTTCGTTCTTGCATCAAATAGCAGCAAGGCCAAAGATTCTTCCATACACAGACATGGTCAAGTGGGTACTGGATAGTGTTGATATAACAGAGAGACAATTCAAGACTCGAGGCCAAGACCTCATTGAGTCATTCACTGCACAAGATTTAAGTATCACCTACCAGAAAAGAAAGAAACCTACAACAAGCAGTTCGTGGAGAAAGTTCGTCAGGGAAAACAAAGATTTGGTGGAGTGAACCAAGAACTGGTCAGTATGGAAAAAACCATTAAAAAAGGGCAAAACGTACTGACCAAGGCCCATCACATAGGAGGCAAAAAAATAGCACCTGGGAAGCCTGGATCGAAAAAAGGAAGCAGTTTCTAATGCCCGATTAGCGCTTAGGAAAAAACCCTCGAGAAGGAAAGCCCCCAAGCGCTCGATCGCATGTAAGCTGGAAAACCATGGGGAAAAGCGTTAAAGGCTAAAGGCAGAACAAGCAGTAGAAGAAGCAGTTACAGCAGCAAACAACATCATTAACCGTGTCAATGAAAACCTGCATATAGAAAACCTCATACCAGAGACCGCTCCCAGATTTCTCCTAAAAGCACAACAACTACAGACAAGCTGGCAACAAAAGGCTGAGGAAAAGGGCAGATTCCATTAAGAAGTTAACCAAGTTAAATTGGGAAACTTACTGGTAGTACTTGGTTAAACCGCACAGTCCATGCATGACTCTCAAATGCCTCATGAACTCTGCCGAGAAGATAGCACTAGCACTTGCCGGTTCTGTTTTCGCATGGCAACTAAAATCGAAGGTCGGCCAACTGACGCTCTTCAAGCTGATGCTGAATGCTTGTGACCAAAAAGAACAGATACATAGATAGTTATTTCCAGATTTAGTTTTATTTTTAGTTTTGATTTATTTTTGCCTTAGATGAGGACAGTCATTTAAACCTCCTCCTATATTTTTGTAATAAACTATTTTTAGTATTTAGGAAGTAGTATTTTAACCCCTCTCATGCATTTAGAGAGGGTCCTGAAATTTGTCAAAACTATTTCCTCGGAACATGCACTTCTGCACCCTTAGAGGAGGTTTTGATGAATGAATGGAACAAGATTTATTGATATCTATGTTTGATGTCTGCTACTGAAATGCACTTTTGTACTCTTAGTAGATGTTGAATTAGGAAGAAATAAATCTATATTACTGAAGCTCATGAGTAGTACTTGTTATCAGTGGTACTTTTATCTATTAATGATTTCTGCTTATGTGTCCAAGTAATATTTTATGCTCATTTATTTATATATGAAAGTTTGAATGTTTGAGTTATCATTTGGCACTTTTGTACGGTGATGACTATTCTGTTTATGCTCAATATATGAATGACTTATTATGCGATATGCTTCTCACAATTGTTTCGGCTAACTTTTTATACGAAATAATTCATTTTCATCGAATTCTTTTCTTGTAGTGATTGAATGCTCCTTATTACCAATTGTTGTTTGAAATTATTTTAGATCGCATAAGTAAAAAGTTGAATCCCAGGTTAGTTTTAGACTTAAATATTTATGTTCATTAGAATACAATTGCATTTTTAAATTAGACTTATATTAAAAGCATTTTACTTAGAAATTTTTAGAAAGCAGAAATATCAATTCTTATCAACACACACAAATTGGGAAACTGGTCGCATTATCCCCAGTGGGACCCACCATCCCAAACGGAAAAGGAGCAGCTTTCAAGGTCCGGACTGGGTGGGTATCCCCCTTGTTCTAGACCCAATTTTCAATGCTTCAACAGGTGGTTTATAATCCCTTTCTTTTTGAGACGGAGTTTTGAAAAATGCAGCAAGAAATTCTCGATCTGATTTTTCCTTGATTAAATTGAGAAAATTCAAATTTCCACATAATAAAATAACTTGGATGATGTTAACTTGTATGACATGGCTTGCGTCACCTATTTACTCAGTAAATTCAAGTGGAGGAGTTAGAGTTCAGCTCTGCATGTGTGATTGATAATTTGTAGTAATTAAAGTTAGTTATCTGAAGTTGTTTTCAGTTAAACTAGTTCCAACCTTTGGAGGAACTAGTGGAAGGTTAGTTAAGCAGTGGCACTTCAGCCAAACTCAGTGATCATCCATTTAATTGATAAATCAACCCAAAATACCTAGTGCATGCAAATAATTCGAGGTACCCAGTGGAGGTGGAGATTCCAAGGTAGTGTAAGATCAATTGTAGAGTAGTATTGAGTGTACAAGTGTTGCATGCAATCAAATGATAAAACTAAGGAATTGCATAATTCAATTAGAGAAATTTCCTAAATAATAGGGGCTAATTCCACAAGTAACAATGCAAGGAAATAGGAGCTCAATCCGAGGCAACATTTGAATAAGTTTCGGTCATAAGCCTTCAGTGAGTAGAGAGATAGGTTATGCACTTGCAAGGTGTGCTCAGTTGAGAAAATAAATTGTAATACATCTCTGTTCATTTGATTAATACAAGCAGGCATTGTGGTTTTTAGCATATTGCTTTCCCTAGATAAAACTACTTTTGCATGTTTGTTATTTCTTCTTGCATGTTTGAGATTTTTGTTCTAAATTGTGAATTAATGTCCGTAAAGAAGTAGAGTAGGTTTGTGTCTTGTGATTTTGATACAAACTTCATGAGCAGTTGCAAATATACAACCTAATTTCTACACATCAATCACAAATTTCAGCCAAAATCATCAAGATTTTTTACCTCTATTGTAGACCTGCAATTTCAGCCCTGCAACTTTGCACCTTCATATTTCTTTGCACGTGTGACATAAAATAGGCAGATTCTCTTCTTCGCTTGGATTCCTTCCTTCTTGAAATGTTAACATATTCCTTCCTAGCTTATTTGCATATCTTTTTCACTTCAGGTTGCAGATCAAACTTCTTAGATGGAGATATTCCACAACAGGTCAAATGCCCAACTTATTTATAAGTCCCTTGAAGGTGGTTGAATCTCTTAAATGAGGCCAACTTGAATGCACTTGAGGCCGACTTGGTGGAGGAGGTGGAGAATACATTTTTGACTCAAAAATAAATTTCCTCTTTGATAAAATAAGCCCAAGAAGGGTATAATACAAGATGATAAGGACTATGACTCATGACACAAACCATAGAAGCACTCAATGGTGTCTTTGACCTAGAAACAAAATAAAATGAGCATGCAACCCAAGCTTTATGAAAATAATTTTCTTTTGAATTTACAATAATTTTTCTTTCTATTTATTTTGATAAAGACATAAAAATTACATCATGTCATGAGCTAGACAATAATTATGAAGACTTATTCTAGTTAGATTTCTCAACAAGATTACCTTCAACCATACTCTCTATTCTCCCACATCACAATCCCAATGAACTACAACACTCTACAAGAATCAATGTCCAAATATCCACTGACACTCATAAACTTCATCACATCACACCAAATGGTTTTGCCTTACCACAAACTTACACTTACAAAGTGGTTTTTATATTACCTCAAACTACACGAGGGTACACATATCTCATTAAGCTTACATCATAGCTAACTCAAGTTTATTCAATGGAAAATATCCACTCATGGAATTACTAGGTACATACACTCTCTAGGATCAATACATCAACTTGAACATAACAGATAGACTTGCTACAACTATAATGTGTGACTCATACTTGAATATGATCATGATTCTCTTTTATTCAACATGAAATTATATCTTGTTACCTTTGTTTTTCCACCAATAATTGTTCTCCACCTTTTTTGATGCAACCACTACTGCCATCATGCTTCAACAAGAACTGTCTATGATATCTATATTGTTGCCTTCTTTCCATTTTCTTCACTTAGAATTTCTTCAAAATAAAAATAATACCATTTTATTTATCCTAACTAGGACCTCTTTGTCCTCCTTGATACAAACTCACGAATCCACTCCAATATTCGGCCTGCAACCAACATTTGGTTTTCTCAAGTGAGACCAATACAAATCACTTCCATATTAGAAAATTTCCATGCCCCTCCCTTCACCCTAGGAATGGTCATTTCATACTAGTAGGAAACCAAAGTACCACTGATACCTCACATTAACCAAGAACTTGTTATACTCCAAGGTCTAACCACACTTTGACCATGAATATTGATTCGGTGACCACCATATGGACCTACTTCCATGAACCGACATACATGGATTTCATCCATTGTACTCACCAATTATGTAGGTAAGTATTTTGGATATGGGATGTATCCATCCCAACCTTACATTCTTTGCACTTTCCAATCAAGGTTTATAAATTATGCAACATTTGACAAAAAATACATGGATCAAAACCTGTAGCTAGAACTCATTCTGGCTACAACACTCATTTCCAAAGCAAAATAAATAATGACTGTTACATCACAAAAATTATTGTAGCACTAAATACATCAACAATAGTTACATGACATATATGATAGGAATTCCATCTTCCTTCTCTGCAATTGTTCACATCCTTGACATCTTTGTTGTTGGCATCTTTAGTGTCATTATCCTATCATTTTCTAGGATTCATGTTCACATAGGTGTGATTTGTTAGAGTAGCCAATTCTAATAGAATAATTACACTTCAAATTGATTTGGATAGAATCAATACAAGTTATCTTTAATGAATTCAATAAACATTACCATAACTCCATTAACACCAACATGCAACATTTGATCCAATGTGTGCTTGACCATCACGACCTACATCCAAATTGCCAGACCATTCTATAGGATCATCTTGGGTGTTTCTCCTCAAATTTTTAATTTATTGTGGCTATGACCTCGCTTAATGAATTTCATCTATATCCTCTGGCACATCCTTGAGTTGAAGTAAAGCTCTAATACTTGTAAAAAATATAGCTTGACTCTCTGGAACAGTTCCACCCTTTATTTCCTTGCAATTGTTTCCATGAAAAGTTGTTATATTTCTCACAGCATATAAAATGGAATATATTATACCCATAACATGAGTTTCTTCCATTGGTTGTTGAAAAATTGGCATGCTTTAGTCCTCCTTCAAATTTCTTTTGCTTATTTCAAATCCATTGTCCTTCTTGAACCATAATAACACAAGTAGATATGATTTGTGTTCTACATTGGCATGAGTTAGAATATAGATGGTAACTCCTTCATGTGGATCTAATATCTTCCTTGTAGATCCACTCAAATCATTGTAGTCTCCCTCATATTCATGCCACGTCACATGCGTAATTGGTGGATACTGACTTGAACCAAAAACTCCTTCTACAACCTGCTCATTCCATTCTCTAGCAATCAAAATGCACTCCACACGTTCTGAATTTTTAACCACAACTCCACCATGTAATACATAGTGATTGTATCTCCCACTATGGTGATCCATGGGGTGACATTAATCACATTTTAACCATCAAGACTAGTGTTTCATGCCATCACAAAGGAAAAAATGCCTCTTTTCATAACCTCAAAGGCATTGATTTTAACATTATCTTGATCATAAGGAAATACCTTTGTCATGATCAACATATCAGAATCAAATAGACATACAATAGGCATTGTAAAATAAAATGTGTATCAGGAAATTGGACCGAAATCCTCCATCTTATTTTCCTTGTTCATGAAAATATTCACCAAATTTGACAAGGGAACCACATGGTCTCCTTCTATCACAAGAGACTCGCCATCTTATATATATTATTGTTCTAGTTCCAATGATCCCAATGGTGCCTGTAACATTAACATCCATGTGTTTCAATGCCCTTAAATCCTTAACGGACCCATAGTTAGCATATACCACCTCAACAATCGCCCTTCTAGAGGGCGAATATGCATAAAAGCTAGGGATGGTCTTCAAGTTCCAACTATTGTAAGTATCACCCTTTATTTCTCTTTCTCAAAGCCCAGGGGCCTTGTATTCTCCGCATTAGGTAATCTTAGTATGACATAGTAATTGGGAAGATAAGTAAGACAAGCATCATTCAAGCCATACCTTTTGAAGGTTAACAAGACATAATCATGGTCTTGTTTCCACTAGGTGACTGAGGATCTCTAAATTTCTTAAACATTGTGCCTCTTTGGACACCCCTATATGGCAAGTAAACAATCATATTGGCAAGAAAATAATCACAACAAATATCACTATAGGAAATATACTCTTCCCATGTCCCTGGACCCTCCCATTAGGGAGTACACCTACTCTTTCTTTGTTACCATATTAATATTTCATAAGCACAACTTATATTAATCAAATAATGTTACAATGCTAATACATTAATGTTTTCTTAAGATAGAGAAACTACTTGATCACAAAATCATCTAGTTGAGAAAATCTCTCAATAACACACCAATCTTGGAAGCTAGTTAATTGGAGAATATATATCAACCTAGTTAAATCAAACAACCTCCTACAAATAGGGAATAGACTACTCCTTGAACTATGAGCACACCAAAGATAAGTAGGAGTTATATTCTCTAACACAAATATGGACAAAGGTGGGGGAAATTGCCATTTGTAGCAGTAATGGTTGTCACATGTTAACTCCTTATGGTCATTACTTTAGCTTCGGCAAAAAGAACATTTTTAGGTGGGATCAACATTTCAACGGAAAGTTTGGAGAAAACAAGAGGTCTTGTAGAAGGTGACTTGTTTAAATATCATGTGATAAAATCCATTTTTTGGTGACCCAACATAATATATTATCATCATGTTTTTCCTGTAAGTTCCTTACTATAGCGCTGTTAGATTCAATTACAATAATTTTTTATTATTTTTGGTTAGTTAAAGAATCTAAATACCATGGCCTTCTACTGTTAGATCATTTCAGAAATCCACCAAAGCATATATATAAATGATGAACAAATATTATGATTTCATCTAGTTGATTATAGAAGAATAGATCAAGCTAATTAATACTATCATCTTTTAAATAAATAGTTAGTATGTATCTGAATACTTTGATTTGTCGAATTTGTTTGAAGTAAACTATGATGCTTGAAATTTTGTACAAATTGGGAAAACAACGAATTAAAACCATTTTTTCAAACCTCTATAAACCAAGTATGATGTAATGTAAATATATGGTGTTTTCGTAATTAAGGCTTCTATGATTAGAATTGCTTTTAAACTCATCTTCGAGAACCATCACATTGATATTATTTTTACTAATGTTTTGAACCATCTAGTGTGGTTTATCATTAGAACATAAATATGATGACATAAAAATAGGTTAAGTTAGTTAATTATGTTAATAGTCATGTCTATTTTGGAATATGGCTTCCAAAATTTTAATTTAATTATTAATAATTATTAGGTTGATGGTATGGATTTAAACTCCATCGAATATTCTAGAATATTCTTAGTAGTGGTCACATATCATAGGTTGATATTTATCTCAACAATAGTTATGTCATTTCTACCATTTTAATTAAAATGATTAATAAAATAATGATCATATATGAAATTTAAGTTATGGTTTTTTGGCATGTAGTATTGATAATCCATGGTATTGCAAAAATCTTATTTATAGATTAAGAATCTCCACAATTAAATGCGGGTAGAATCCCACGACTAAGAATCTTGTTGCATATTTTTTTTAAACGTGTGTGTGTATATATATATATATATATATATATATATATATATATATATAATATATATATATATATATATATATATATATATATATATATATATGTATATCTATTTAAAATAATTTTATAATTTGGCTAGTTTCTATGATTTTCATTTTAATTTTGGCTATTTGAAATGTATCTTGAAGTGTTTCGATGATTTTAATGGATTGGTGTCTATCCATATTTACTAGCCATTTAATTTATATGGTTGTGTTAGTTATAACCCTAGTTCAAGTAGTGTGTGTTTGAATATACACATTCTCATAACTATCTTAAAGTCTGTTTGAAGTTTGATTGAATATCTTAGCTTTCATATTTAATTATTTGCTCAAGCAATAACATTTAGGTTGAGGTTAACCATTGGCTTAATAATGGTTTTTTTGTAGTAGGGGTTTAGTAGCATTGGAGGAATTAGTGTGGCATGATATTTGTGCTTATGCTCTCTCTACTCATTGGATTTGATGTCAAGTCCTTAATAGTCATATCAAAGTGCAAGATGACAAGTTTAAAAAAAAAAATCAACCAATAAAATAAGGGAACTATAGGATTTCATTCTAAAATTTTAAATGTTTAAGATTTATTACGTGGATGGATACACGTGCCTATTTTAGAATGGGATTTCCATAATTTTAATTTAAATATCAACAATTTTAGAATACTCTTAGTAATAGTCACAAATCAATGCTTGTGATTTATCTCAAAAGTAGTTAAGCCTTTTTCTTCTCCTTTAATTAAATTGATTAATTAAAAAATATGCCATATGAACATGAGCTATGTTTTTTGAGCATGTAGTATTAGAAAGTCATGGAATTGGTCCATGGTATTGTAACAAAATTTGTTTACAAGTTAAGAATCTCCATGGTAAAGTGAATCTCTATGGTAAAGTAGAGGTGAATCTCCATGGTTAAGAAGTTTGTTATATGTTTTTTATATTTTTCTTATATATAAATAATAATAATTTAAAATAAGTTATAATTTAGTTAATTTGTTTTTTTTTTTTTTTAATCTTGGCAATGTAAAATTT
>APFE031298314.1:161667-178529 GCA_000404065.3 Pinus taeda | reverse complement strand
GGTAGAATATTGATTTGATTATAACCCGAAAAACCATCCATAAAGGAAAACATTTCACTTCCGGCACAATCATCAATTATTTGATCGATATAGGGCGTTGGGTAGTTGTCTTTTGGACACGCTCGATTTATATCCCTATAATCGATACAGATTCTTATTGTTCCCTGTTTCTTGTTAACCGAAACAATATTCGATACCCAATCCGTTAACGGGATCGGATAGATGAAACTTGCTTTCAACAGCTTCTCGACTTCTGCTTTAATCGCAGCCGCTTTTTGAGGGTGAATCTGACGCAACCGTTGCCGGATGGGTTTAGCGTCCGGGTAGGTCTTGATTTCATGGACAACAATGGCGGGATCAATTCCTGGCATTTCCTCGTATGACCAGGCAAACATGTCACGGAATTCTTGGAATAGGGCCTTGTAAGTTTGAATTTCGTCATCTGTACATGAGGCACCTATATGAATGTTCTCAACAATTCTAGGCTTCACTGAAATTTCAATGGGAATAGTGCGAGAAATATTCCCTAAATTTAGCTCTGAATCAGGATGTTTCGTTGGACTCTGAGCTTCTTTGACATATTCAGCAGTAAAGATGGATGAGAAATCATTTTCGAAACAATCATCCTCAGGTAAAAACGAAGATCTGTGATGAAGATCTTCGCATGGTAAATCGTCTACACATAGGATTTCATGAAGGTGTTTGTCAGTTGAGACAACTTCGGGAAATGTTATTACCTCTAAGGTTGATGCGAAAAGTGAGTCCTCATGGACCACATTCATTTGGTCAATTTCGGTTGAAAGCGGGTCGGTAAAAGACACTACGACTTCATAAGCATTTTCATATGGACTCAAAGGCATAGCATTACCAAATGAGTTTATCTCAGATTCAGAAGGGACAATCCAAGGATCGTCGTAAATAATGGTGTCTGATGTAATCATATGAATAGATGCAAATGAAGACGATGCGTTGATTGGAGGAAAAGGAAAAGTTCCCAGTAAACCAGAATATTTAACTAAACCTACGCCAACGTCCCTGTAAGGGATGGTTGTTTTACCGACACGCTGAATACTCTCTGAAGAGGCTGGGTCGGATGCAAAGTAAGCCAGTTGGTCTATTGTCACGATCTTGCCATTATATGGAAACTTAATTACTTTGAAGACTGATGAAACGACCGTTGTCATAGCATATGACCAACTTTGACCCCAAAGAAGGTTGTAGTCCAGAGGGGCATCAACCACCTCCACATCTAGACTAACGATTTTCCCTTCAACCTCTATAGGAAAATCCTGTAGAATGCCAAACGGATGGAACCCACGGCCATCAAAGGCCTTAAGGATGGTGGGGGATTGGTTCAGTGAAGGAGAACCAAGCGATCTCCAACACTGAATTGGCATAATACACGTGGAAGCTCCCTCATCAATTACAGTCCTATGAACAGGCCTATTTTTTACTATCACTGGAATTTGGAAAGCCATTTGATGAGGTAGGCGCGGTGTACTATTTTCTAGATCAAGGATTATCAGGTTCAGATCCTGAATATCAACAGCTCCGATAGCCGACAAAAGTAATTTCCTTTGTGCTGGGCATGATTGCAGCACTTCCAGAGCCAACATCGTTGAGGGTGAAACAGCTAAGTCCTCAACGATGTTATGATTCTGAGCCGCTCTCGCATGTGGATTGAAAGCAGACTTTCGAAGTATACCCTTGGCAGGCGGTTTGATTACTAGTCAGGGTTAGGTTTCTCGATCTGTAGTGGATCGGAACCAGGAGCTGAGGTTGATGGGTTAGAGTGAGAAGATTCTGCTTCCTTGCCATCAACAGGATTCTTACTACCATAATCTTGCGATCGAGTTGCAATCCTTACATGAGACATCATCAAAATGGGTTCTTCGCTGGCACTCGAGGAAGAACCTATCATCTTAGTCTCCTGCTTTGGAAATGGATCTTTCAAAACATCAGGAGTTGGGGAACCTTTGACTATTTTCACAACCTTGGCCCGATGAGGGAAATCTCTTGTATAATGATCTTCTTCACAAATAAGACAAGGATACTTAGGTTTGCACTTTTCGTCGTTGGTTTCCGACTTTTCTGTTTTCTCCTTTGGAGCCTTGTCTGCTTTATTCTTCTTCTTACCCTTCTTCTTTCCACCATTTTTTGATTTGACCGTAGATGTCTCTACGGCGTGAATTTCGGCAGAAATTTCAGGAGAAGACTCACCTGTCGGGGAATCAGGTAGGGTGATTATGGGAGAAGAATTCTTTGAAGATTTCTTCTTACTCTTTGTGTTCACCGTACCGATCATACCATCAAGGGCATGAGATCTCGAAGGAGGAGCAGCAATTTGATTTGAACTTGGAAGATCTGGGATCTTCTCGTGTAAACCAAGTCAAGTACTGCGCCTGAGCAATGACTTGCTCCTCAGTAACTACACCGGCCTTAGCTACATCTTCAGTAATCTTCGGTAATAATGATTTAACAAACCATTCAGCTAAGATTTGGTCTGGGATAAAAAATTTCACTAACCTCCTTCGACGTCTCCATTCATGAATATGATCGGAAATATACGTGGACGTCGATTGTTTTAGTGAAGTTAGTAACTCCATGCCGTTATCGTATCTGACCGAAAACTGAAAGTGAGTTAAGAATGAGGTAGCTAACTGGCTAGAATTGTAAAAAGAGGCCCGTGGTAACTCAATGTACCACTTGGCCGCGAGACCAATGAGTGTACGCTGGAAAATACGCAAGCAAATCGAATCATCCGAGATAGAATTTGATGCACACCAGAGGTGGTAAGTCATCACGTGATTTGACGGGTCCTCTCCAGACTTACCTTCGAACTTGGGTATGTCACTGGGCAACTTATTCAGCATTGGCGGCCAATACGGAATATAATTGATTGGATCGTTCGTTAGGCGTGTTAAGTCTGGTAAATCCAAAGTTGCGATAAACGGCAATTGTCGGTTCGGATCTCTAAAACTTGGGGTCACTAAACCAACCCCAGGAGGAGGATATCCAGGATAACTTGGAACAGGAATCGCGTTTGGGATATTGTATCCTCCCGGAAAACCAGGATTAACCGGACCGTACTGGGGTTGTTGAGGTTATTGATAACTGTACCTAGGATACGGTTGATACTAGTAGGTTGGTTGCTGAGCAGCAGGACCATATTGAGGTTTGTATTGTCCCTGGTATGGAGGTTGAACAAATTGAGGTTGAGAAGTAACAACCGTACTTCCTATAGGCATCTGGACCGAATTCTGGACCGTAGATCCAGACTGAGGTAAAGAGGTCTGAGGAATAGAGGCAGGAACAGTAGAAACCGGAGCTGCTGATACTCCAGAAGAAGGTGGGGTAGATGGAGAAGATGCTGCAGTAGCCGCAGCAGACGTTTGGGGTGGAGTACGAGGCGTACTAGGCCCAGCCTGAGAGACTACAGAAGGTGTAGAAGTTGGAGCCGTAGACTGGACGGGTTGCTGAGATGGACCAACGGCCTGTCCAGGTTGGGAGGACGACTGCACATTCGGTTGCAACATCTGTGGTTTTTGAGAAGGATCCCACACCAAATTCTTTCCGGGGTATTGACCTTGAGGATATAGAGGTCCATAACCGGGTTGAGGGTAAGATGGATAATACGGTTAACCTGAAGGCGGTTGATAACCTTACGGTTGATACTGGCCTTGGGGTTGATAACCCTGAGGCATATACTGATACTGGGGTTGTTGACCTTGAGGTACGTAAGGGTATTGATTCTGGGGCGCATACTGATATGAAGGTTGACCTTGGGGTACGTACTGGTACTGGGGTTGACCCTGGGGCACATATTGGGCCTGCGGTTGACCTTGAGGAATGTACTGTCCCGTAGGGACGTACTGTCCTTGAGGTTGCCCCCCAGGTGGAAATTGAGTACCTTGAGGTTTCCCCCCAGGAAGATATTGAGTACCTTGAGGTTGCCCCCCAGGCGCATATGGAGTACTTTGAGGTTTCCTCCCAGGCAATAACTGACTTCCTTGAGGTTGACCTGACATCATCAGAATTTCTTCTGCACTCAACTGACTATTACCACTACTTCCAGATAATAAATTTTGTTCAAAAGGACGAGGAGATGCTCCTGAAAAAGTACCAGAAATGGACTGATACCCAGTAGGAACAGACGGACCGCCGTATAAATAGGCTTCTGGAGATGACGAACTAGACATATATACAGGAGTAGTAAAACCTTTGGGTGGAAAAGGAAAACGAGGTGGAGAAAAAATTGACACTGAGTTGTCTAAAAAATTCGTTAACGAAAGATACCAAGTAGTACTTCTAGGAGGACTGTAAAATATAGACTCACGCTCTCTTAGATCGAGAGGAGGTAGATCTTCTTCAAGGTAAGAAGCGCCTAGGTCTTCTTCTGGAGCAAGCTCTTCAATAGAAATCAAACTAGAAGGAAGATTTTCGGTGATGACTCGTTCTACCCTAGGTGAACCAGGAACACTAGAAGTCGGAGTAACAGGTTTAGATATTTGAGGTTCTTCGCCTATATCACTGGCAGATGAAACACTACTAGTAAGCTCGGAAACCGCAATAGCTTCAGGATTATAACCTGTTTCTAGACTTTGGTAATCTGGATGGACTACCAACGAAGAATCTCCTTCTTCGGGTGGAATTACTCTACTGCCACTGGGAGAAGTTACAAGGATTTTCAAACCTTCGTAATGAGCCCAGACCTCTTCTGGAGGTTCACCCCGCAATCTACGGGATCGCCTCAACAAATCGGCCAGAGTAACAACTTCAGGAGACTCACCCCGAAGTCTACGGGAGCGTCTCAGTGATTCAGCCACAGCTAAAAACTTTTAACTACTACACACGAAAAAAAAATAAAATCTCAAAGCAAACCACCTAAAGTCGCTAAAGAACCAATCAAATTTGAAACATATGCCTAAAGAATCTAGGGCGTCAAACCAAACACAAACAGTAGCTTCCGGACCAAAAACACTAGTTGGTGATGAAATCCAACCTCGTAGGATTCAGTACAGAAATAACGGGTGGAACAGTTACCCCGGCAACCTGCTTAATGAATAGACTGGACCAAGTTCCTCCACTTTAACCGTCTCGAGTGAAGTGAACCCCCCAGAAAATCCAAGTGAGTCTAGCCGACGTCTGCTCCAGGTACAGTTGGATCTTCCCTCCACCGTCACCTTGGGTAGAATCCTAAGATAATGGTCACTAAGGTCACCAACAGTAAAAAATACACCTGGGGGAATAGTCTACACTCCGACAGCACGCAAGGGCAGAGTATCAAGATCAATCCCCTTACCGGCTCCCTGACAACAATCCAAGGTTTACCGATAAGTGACCGCTGGCTCCTCGACAATAATCCGAGGTTTACCGTTTGTAATACGTGTGTGTCTGGCATCGTTCCCAACGAGGCAGGATTGATCCCCTCACTGGTTTGGACACGAGCTCGTGCTTCTCCTTTAAGAGGAGCTTTCCTAGAGTATAAATGCAACAGTTGGATTTATCCTATCACAAGATAAGCTACTTGTTTAGTTTCGCTGTCTTGGAGAGCTAATTACTCTCCTACTTCAAGACACTAGCCTATTCTATATTGGTGCTTCAGTGCCCTAGTAAAAGAAAAGTTACTAAGTTGATTTTACTTTAAGCGTTAATTTTATGGCTTTTCTTTAAGACAAAAGGTAGTGGAGATGAAACTGATGGTGTGTAGACTCGACTCAAATCCACTAAAAAGATGCACCTAGGATGATTTACACTACTTTTCTTTTTCAATGAATTCCTTAGCTAAGAGAGTTGGAGAATGCAAACTTTGATGAAAATAAACTTTCTTAACAGACAATCAAAGAAACAATCTCTTTATCTTTTCGAAACATACAACACATGACCACTCATTACTTGCACGAAAATTCCTTTCTCTTTCAAAAACTTCAAATGCTACTTAAAACAAACTTTTCAAAGGAAATGTTTTTGTATTTTTCCTACTTAACAAAGCATATAAAACTATTTTAACAAAAGCAATTTCAAAATTTATAAAAATCTATGAAAAACTCACTCAAAAGCAAACCAAAAGGAAATTTACCTAAAAGCAAATCTAAAGAGGAAAAAGCCTACTAAGATGATTCCAGGTTGTTTTACTCAGTAACAATCAAACCAAGGACCAGCTCATGTAGAATCATAAACCAGTCAAAAACAGAAATCAAACTCTTTTGTTCTTTTTCTTAAGAATGAAATTCACAACTTCAATCAACAAGCTTATTCGAAATTCCGCAAAGAGACAACACAAAGGTAGGTTGCTCACATAGGTAGACTTTATGACAGGTCCGACTCCTAAGAAGACTGAAAAAACTAGAGAGATCCAAGGTTTCACAACTTCTAAAGTCAAAGTCACTACATGACTGATGCAAAAATCAAACCCTAGGGCTAGAACTTCTATGAATTTCACTAAAACTCTTGATGCTAACAAAACAAGTTCAGGTGAAGATCTCTGACAGATAACTAGTGGATCTGGGCAGTAAAAAACTAATTAAAGACAAAATCTAAGAGGGAAAATGGAAAAAATGGAAAATTTCTCAATTTTTGACAGGGTGCGCAGGCAGCCTGTTTGCACAGGGGCGTGCACGCTCTATGTACAAAGATGAAGTGCATACAAGTACGCACTGTGCTCAACTCAGAGGGTGCGTACTACTGAAAAATCAAGAAAAACTAAAATCTAACTTAACTCTAAGCTAGCCCACCCAAATACACAATCAAACAGCCAAAAACCAAAAAAGAAATGACTCTTTTCAGATCAAAGTGTCACACAAAGGAAAAATAATTCACATTAATGGAGTCCCCAGTGGAGTCGCCAATTTGTCATGCGGAAAGAGTTAATCTTGCAGACAAAACTAACCTCCCTAGAAGCCTAAGACTTTCTAGTGACAAACAAGACAATTAAGAGCAATCATTCTCTAAACATGCGTTTACCATACAAGAAATCAAGTGTTTAGATCCTACCTGTAGTCCAACGCTGTTGTAGTAGTCCAGCCTCGTCGATCCGGATGAGTTTCTCCTTCACTTCGAAACCTGAATTCACTATAAATCAAATGATTAAATAGCACCTGAATATCTCATAAAATAAAACATATTCAACATACAGACCAAGGAGTATATGAAACAACTCATTAATAACAAATTGTTGAGAAGAATGGACTTATTTGCATTAATAGGAAACAAAAGAAAGCATTACAACCTGAGCCTTGGTGTTGTGCAAGTTCCTCCCAGGGTCCAGCAAGAGTTTTCCTTTACTTTGATAAGCTCACCCACTTCCAAATGAAACAAGAAAGGATGGGAATCTCTCCTCACAAGCTTCTACAAGGATGTCCTAATTCCAGCAGCATCTACCCTTTGGAATGTTCAGCTTTCAACCTCCCCTCCTCTAGCCCAATGCCTGTATTTATAGTGTTCTAGAGGAAGTTAATCAGGTGCACCATCAATGGGATACTCCCCTCTTTTGGATGGGGTAGTTCCTCTCTTGATAGGATAAGTTCCTCTTTCATAGGGATGCATGAACCATCTGGAGGTGCTCAATACACGTCAAACAATCTTCTAGAATGCTCTAGAAATGACAACAAGTAACTTTTTTAAGATGAAACTCGCGCCTTTTGACCTTTACAGGAGCTCCCATCCCTTGACTTACAGAGCATACAAGTACGCAGGTACAATGAGCTTGGGATGCGTACATGCAGGCAAGGTAGAGAGAACCTGCATACCCACAGATAAACATGATTTTTAATGAATTTCTCTCTTTCTTGAAGTTTGACATGGAGAGCAGAGGTATAAGGCCTGAAAAGGAGGATAGTATGACTGTTGATGGAGCCATACTAATTGCAGATAGTCATGGTGACAAATTTTAGTGTAACAGTGGTCAAATATGTTTTCACCATCGTGCATATGATTCTAGTTTTGAAACTTTTAAAACACTTCCTTAAAGTCCTAGTCCTTTGTGTATGCCTCGTTATAGGCATCATAGGTGAAAGGCTCCATGTGCACTAGATTTCCCAAAGTTTTGATGTTTGATGTGGGTGGCCTTGAAAGCATGTTGACAAACTTATTTGTATTTCCATCCTTCTACTTGATCACCAAGTTAAACTACATAAAAACCACATCCATGTGTAATTTCTAGTCTATTACAACCTACTTTGTACCTAAAGGTACTATAACAACTAGTGATCTATGTGGATTACTGTCTCCTTTCCCATCAACTAGCGTTTCCACTTTTGCATAGCTTGCACCAAAGCATAGAGATCATTTTTGTAGGTAGGGTAGTTGAGAACCACCCCATGAAACACTTGCTAATGGTAGCATATAGGTATTCATCCCTGCATTAGGACCACTCCCATATCATACCCACTTGTATTTGTCTCCACTAATTTGAAGGGTCGTTGCAAGTTTAGTAATGCAAGAATTGATGCTTGATTTATTTTCTTCTTTAAATCTTGAAGGGCCTTGAGTGACCCTTTCCCCCCTGGAAAATATTTCCACTCACTGTGATGGCATGGATAGGTGTTTCTACTATTGAAAATGAGGCTATAAAATTTCCTCAATTTTCCCGAATGAAACTCCTAACCTCAAAAACATTGGTACGCAGTGACCACTTCATGATGAACTCATTTGGAAGGATCTATCTTCAACTCTCCTCCATCTATCGTATATCATAAATACACCAAATATTGTTTTTTAACTCACACTTCTAGATATTTTCCAAAAGTGGATGCTTATTCAATGTCTCTATCACCTACATCAAATGTGATATGTGCTCCTCCTAGGTAGCATTGTATACCAATAATTCATCCAAATAAACAATAACAAATGAATTTGTAAAAGGGCACAATATTTTGTGCATTAATATCATGAATATAGTTTGTGCATTGCATAGGCAAAACAACATAACTCAAACCACTCATACAAATCTTATTTGGTTTTGAAGGTGGTCCTCTAGGCATCTTCTTCTCTGACTTGAATGTAGCGATACCATGACTTTAAGTCTAGCTCGGGGAAGTATTTTTCATCCTGCAATAGGTCCAAAAAGTCATCAATCCTTGATAGGGGGTACCTCTTATTGAGTGTACTTTTGTTTAACTCCATGTGATTAATACACATCGACCATGTCTATTTCTTATTTGGCACAATTATGATGGGTGACCCACACGGTGAGGTACTTGGTCGAATGACACCTTGTTCCAGTAGTTGTTGCAACTACTTCTTCACCTTGTTTTATTCTATAATGTAATTCATGTCTAGCCAAATGTTTGGTGATGGAAAGTCCAACAAGAAGTAGATTTTGTGCTCCACTTCCTTCTTGGGTGGTATCCCTTTAGGATATTAGAACACACCCCTATATGTTGGTAGAAACTCTTCCAATTATTATTTATGTTTCTTCTTTCACTCCTCCAAGGATGACTTGGCCCTCATCGAATCTTCTACAAACACATTTTATCGTAATATATATATACATACATACATACATACATACATACATACATACATACATACATACATACATACATACATACATACATACATACATACATACATACATACATACATACATACATACTACATACATACATACATACATACATACATACATACAATACATACATACATAACATACATATAATTATAAATATATATATTATATATATATATATTAAATATATATATACATACTTATTTCCAAGACTAATTAATTTATTTTCTTGGTTGGCACTTACTAGCGAGATCTTTGACTTTCCCTTGTGGACATTGATGATGAAGATTTTTCGTCATTGATGAGGAAGTAGTGGTTGGCTCTTGACACGAATATCAAATGTATCATGTACATATAGGGACTCCCAAACACAAATACATATAAATCGTGGAACTACGTCTAATTCTACTTCAATAATAAAATCAACATTGTTAGCGAATTTGATTCTACATTGTTTGTTTACCTTTCTTTTGGCCTCGTCGTTGACACATCCAAATGGATATGGGACAGGATGGTCCTCCAATCCTAATTTATTGACCAATTCTACTACAATGATATTTTCTTGTGATCCTGAGTCAAGCATAGGATCAATTTTCATCTTCTTAACCTATGTCTTTATTAAAATAGGTTGGTAATCTCCTTCTCTTTCTTTTGTTGAAGGCTACTCAGATTCACCACCTTCTCGACTAATGTGAAAATAATATTTTTATCGATGTTTGAGCTACTTTCCACCTAATTGCTTGAATTTGTGGCCATGATAATTTTATTCTTCCTGTCCTTCTTTTATCCATAAGCTATTATGGACATTTCATTGGACAATTCATCACAGCATGTCTACTAAAATATATTTGAAAATCCAAAATCTACACTTTGAGATTTATTTTTTCCTTAGATTTATGGATTTCTTAGTTACTTTTTTATGCTTATGCATGCAACAAATAAGATATTGAAAATAGAGAATAGTGAAATAAAACTCACAAACCACAATTAACACAAGATATGATCTGGGAAACCCTTACAAGAGAAAACCTAGCCAGAAGGTGAGATTGTTTTGCTCTCTCTTTCTCTAAATGGAAATGGATGCAAGTACAAAGGAGTGAGATATGTGACCCATAGTATTTTATAGTACACAAACCCTCTATGTTTTCTCTCTCTCTATCCACTCACGGCTACTATGTTCATCTCAAGAACAAAAATTCACTCGAATGGAATGGAACCCCTTTTCCTCTTAGTGGCCCGACTATAACATAACCCAATAGCCTATTAGTTTTTAAGTTTGACTCCTTCAACTCTTAACTAGAGTTATGATATTGACTCTTATTAGTATTATTCATCATGATCATTTGGATAGCCTCTTTTCCATGAATAATGGGGGTTGACATCGTATCCTCTTGAAACATGGTGGCCAAAACATGAAGGTCAACTTCTCAATGGTATAGATTTTGCATATACACTCCATTAAAGGTATTTATTACACTGTTGTAAAGGTTTTTGAGTGTAGAATAGTGGTATGGGGCATATTTCTCAAGAGAAAAAAAATTAAACAAAAAAAAACCATTTGATGCCTCAAACTTCTCTTAGAATGTTTTAGACTCTAATTCACCAAATTGGGACCCACCGTAAAAATGGTCTTGTGAGTTTATCTTTCCAATTTTTCCACTGTAAAATAATTAACATGGATGAAAAATAATATAAAGATCCAATTCAAATCATTCTTCTTGTTCTTTGAGTTTAGTTATAGATATAGTTTAATCACTTCTCTTCTGAATGACCATCAAATTTATTACAGTAGTTGCAATGGTTGTTGGGATCTTTGCATCGATGTGTTGTGGCTGTTGTATTTTTGTCCCTCCCCCAATTTCCATTTATTATTCCCTTCTTTGGAACCTTATTGGTGTTCCTTCTACTTCGACCCACTTGATTTCTATTTCTTCTTAACTATGTTTTCCAAGTACTATGTATGTATGCAATCGCCGTCCACTAGATGGGTTTGAGCAACACTAATTGCATCCATAGATGGTTGTGTATACCTCCTAGATACTTGAAAAGTACATCTAAGTTCTTGGGAGAGATACCCAACATTATTTACATCTTTTGGAATTCTTTGGCATGTTCACATACACTTTTCCCGTGTCTCTTCCTTAAGTAATGTTGTTAGGTCCACCGCTCCTCTACATACCTGATAGGGTAGAATTGGAATTTTATGAGAATTTTGAAATAATCCAAATTCGTCAATGGAGGATCATCCTCTAGCATCAGGGTTTCCATATGGATTTCCCACTAAGTCAGGGCATGGCCCTCTATTTTCAAATGGGAAAAAAGAAATTTTTGTTCTTTGTGTATGTGATGAACACTAAAATAAAACTCTAATTGTTGCAACCAATTATATAATTTCAAAGAATAAATATTACCTTCATATAGATTGATATTAATATGTTCTTCCATATTGATCAAGGATTATGAATGGTTCATGGAACTCATACTAGGTTATTATTTTTCAAGTTCTCTCTTAGCCTTCTTCTTTCGTTCTTTTCGATCTCCTAATTTTCCCTTTAATCTAGCCTCCAAGTTAGAACCTTTGTCATCTTTTATTCCAAGTTTATTTTATAAAGCCACTATGAGAAGGTTCATATTATAGTTGGTATTTGTGAATTTCTATTCCAACCTTGTGAATCTCTCTTTTGTCGGATCTTGAGGTTTATTAATAGATTTGTTAGTCATGGCTTAGGTTTTATGCCTTTTATCTTAATTGATCTAGATGCCCTACAACTCCACACAATATATCCAAAAAAGCATTGCTCTAATACCAATATGATTCGTGAACTTCCATGGATATTCCACTGGACAACTCATCACATCAAATATTATCACATGTATTAAAGATTCGAAATCTATACTATGAAGGTTATTTTCCTTAGTTTTTTAGATTTATTAAAATATTGTTTCTTCTTATGCATGAAATATATATTAACTATGAAAAGTAGATAAAAATAAAAAAATTGAACACTCACGAGCTAGAATGACACAATATATAGGCTTTGGGAAACCATTATGGGAGAAAACTTAGCTAGAATGTGAGCTTGCTTTGCTTTCTCTTTCTCTAAATGGAAGTGGATGTAAGTAAAAAGGAGTGAGACTTGTGGCCCATGGGCTTCCAAAGAACACACACCCTCTCTTTTTTCTCTCTCTCCATTCACTCGTATATACTTTTATCCCCCATGAAAAAAAATCCACTCCAGTAGAATGGAACACCTTTTCCTCCTAGTGGCCCAGTTATAACACAACTTGATAACCTACTAGTAGCTAAGTTTAACTCATCCAAATTTTAATTAGAGTTACACTATTGATCCTTCTATAGAATTCTTCATCATGTTCACATTTTTATCCCATTTTCCATGCGTAATGGGGCTGATGTGGCATCCTCTCAAAGCATTGTGATCAATACAGGAAGGTCAACTTCCATGTGGCATAACTTGTGCATACAATCTTCATTTGAGGTATTTATTGTGCCATTGGAAATGTATCTGAGTTTAGAATGGTGTCAGGGTACTTAGCACAAGTGAGAGTTTTTGGACAAAAAAAAAAATCATAAAATTGCTCAAATTATCTCTGGAAGGTTCAAAACCCCAATTCGCCAAATGGGGACCCATCCACAAAATTGGTCATGTGAGTTGGTTCCTCCAAAATTTCCAATATAAAATCATTAAGTTAGATGAAAAATAATACAATGATCCAACATGGATCATATTCTTAAGGGATGAAATCCTTTAAAAGGCTCAATCAATATTATTTTATCTTCAATATCATCTATTAGATGAGACTACTCAAAACCATAGACAATGGTATCATCTTTAACAAGTACATCCAAGGAAGGATTACCATTTTGCCTGGAATTTTTGTTGTTGCTTCTTTTATTTATGTGTTTTTATAAAACATCTATCCATTTGTTGTCTATGATAACCCCTTCTTCGATATGGAGAGGTGTTTTACAATCCCACGAAGGGTATGCATAATAATTTTTGACCTTACATTGTTTGAGAAGTACGAAGTTTTGTCTCCAGCTTGCAATTCAACAAAGAAGAAAAAATAGTTGCAGATTTAGCCAAAAATGCATGCTCAATTCAATCGAAATCAACAGGGATGTTTATAATTGTTGTTGTTGAACCATGTTGTGATCTCTTATACTATAATATCATTATCTTGGAAATTATTGTACCTTGGGGGGAAACTATGGCTGAAAGGAGATCAGTGCCCAAGATATTTATTCAGCACTGTAAAAGAATTAATTTATTGTCCCATCATTTCATAAAATCCCAGAAATTTGATTAAAACCCTTTAAATTTCCATATGTGAACAATGTTTCCAAAGTGACCTTCTGATGTTGAATACAAATGAAGAAAGAGCAGAAATAAGTGATGGTGGAAAGTTTTAGATAATAGGCTTCCTTGCACATAATCTTTTACCTTCAACCTTAGAAGAAATATGATTAGCATGTAATGAAATTTAGAAAAGAGGACCACATCATTAAGGGTTTTTAACTTTAATTTGCAAAAACTCAAATTCACAACAATGTAAAATCAAAGCCCAACAACTTCATTACTCTCTTCTAAGAAGAAAAATTAACATAAGTAATGAGCCCCAGAAATGGGTAACTATATGGGCTCATTTTGCCTCTTATTTCGACTTAATCCACAATTCTCATTAGTTTGTTGCATGTTTTTGAATATATTTATGCTAATAGAGTGAATTGGATTAGTCACTTTGCCATGTAGTCTATTGAGTGTTTATTGCAGATTTTTTTGGACAATTTTGGACAAACACAAGGAATTTATGAGCAAATGGTAGCCAAACTCGAGGAAAACAGGGAAGAGGACTTGTAGGGAGGGTGTCTCCTTCATTAATGACCCCTTTCCTCAAATCCTCCATCGGCAGCTCGGAGGACAAAGGCCCACATTGATGATTCCAAGGGGCAGCTAAGCAAATCAAGTAGGACTGTTGTTTATCTTCAGTTCTAGGAAGCCGAGTTCCTAGATTTTAGCAGGAATGTTGGGAGTCTCCATTTGTATAAATAAGAAGGCTTCGAGCCTCAGTAGGTTAGCCAGTGGTTAGTATATTTTCATACTTTTTTGCAATACATTGGTAAGCTTATTTTCGAGTTCTTTTTAAAGATAGTTTATGTGATGTAATTGCTATTTTTTGATAAATGAAAATGAAATAGTTTTTGAGCTAGCACTGATCTCTTTTAGAGGGTTGAAGCTCTTGGGTTAGGGCCCAATCCAAGCTTCCTAGCACCTCCTTTGTGTATTTATATGTTTTCTTGCTTCCATTCATGAGTTAATTTCTGTTGCATAAATTTATCTTACTTTGTTAAATTAGGTTGCTTTTGATGATTAACATAGTTTTTTTTTGTGTCAGTTGAGCAAGTAGGTTGCTGCAGTGAAAAAATAATATAATCAAATAGGCCACAGCAGGCCCTGATTTCCTTTCTCCTTTCTTGGGACTATGATTTGAGGTCAAGGCACTATTGCTGCCACCAAAAACACAGTTTTTGCTCTTTCATGCGACTGCTAGTGTGATAACTTGATTTGGAAAAGTTGATAGTAGCTTAGATTCACATTCTTAGGTCATATCCTATTCATTTTCCATAGTTCTCTCTCATGATTTTCTTTTCATAAGGTATTGTTCAACATTTTTCCGATTTTAGGTTAGAAATTAGGTTAAGCTAGACGAAACTCAGTTTTTAGTTCTTTCTTTGATCAAGTTTCGATAAGTGAATGTGCAGATCTCTTGCAGAACATTTCAGCTCACCATTCCTCCATGAAATAGCCAACACCAACTCACTTCTCCTGATTTCCCAACTCATTCACAACAATTCGCCAATCTGCCTTAATTTATGCATTTTCTTCCATAAAGTTGCTTTCTTGCCATCTGAACAAATCCAACCATCACGTTCATCCCTGATCTTCCTTGACAAGTTTAAGACATCTCAACACCTTCATCCAACCTTCATTTCCCCTTTCCCATCATTCTTCCACCTTCAAAACCCTAAAAACAACTTTCGGGGCTTCCTCTTGTAGATCCTCCTGTAGTACCTCTTGTAGATCCCTGCAGCCTCCTGTAGAGTTTCCTATGAGTGATTTTTCGAAGTCTGATTGCAATAGAATTCTTCAGAAGTGTACTAGGGGCTTCTTAGGACCTCTCCACACCTTCCTCACCTTCTACGAAAGCCAACTCCATCTCCCTTTGCCACCAAATCTCTGCATAGTCCCACCCAGTCAAATCACAAGCATAACAATTCCACATAAAAATGCTCAAAAGTACAAAAAGATGATTTCTTCTCATTTATCTTCAGAAGAAGCTTGAATAAATGCAATTTACCTTTTCAGTAGTCAATGGAACTCACTTCATTAGTTTCCATCTCTTTTCTTGCAAAAATAGGGTTAGTGGGTAAACTAGGGTTTGCAAGGGTTTGTTATGGTTTATGTTTCATTTCAGTTTCCCTTCTCTTTCTGCAAGTAGAATAGCCCCTGTAGATTTAGCTTTCTTCCATCATAGTAAAATCTTCTTCTGAGAAATCATAGAAGTTGGCTTAATCTCCTAGTGAACTTGCGCCAACTGGTCAAGTGGCAGGCTGCAGTAAGAGCTAGTACTTGTGCATACAACACCATCACTTCCAAGTTTGTTACGAACTACCGGGTTGATAAAAGTAAAGAAGGAAGCCCTAGGAGTTGCATCATGATTGCTGCAATACTGGAGCCCATCATTCTTTTTGGAGTCGTTGCCACTGAAGCGTCAGAGTATTTTGTGATTACTGCTTTTCTTCTATTTTCTACTGCAACATTATGCTAAGTAGTTTATTTCAGCAAAAGTAGAGTAGTTGTTTCATTTCAATTCTACAATTTCAATTATGCAAAAGTAGATTAGGCATTTCCTGCTTTCATTTCAATTCTTCAATTTCATTTCAGCAAACGTAGATTAGGCATTTCCTGTTTTCATTTCAATTCTACAATTTCATTTCAGCAAGCGTAGATTAGGCATTTCCTGCTTTCATTTCAATTCTGCAATTTCCATTCCAGCAAAGTAGATTAGTCATTTCCTTGCTTTCATTTCAATTCTGCAATTTCATTTCAGCAAGTTCATTTCAGTTAGTTGCAATTTGTTGTTCAATCCATTTCAATTTTGCAGGTACAAGCAAAAAAAAACACAAAAATCACCCAAAAAAGAGATTTCCTTTCATGCCTCATAGGAACAGAGACAATTCAGAAAAATTCCTACCCAACACCCCCACCACATCACTAAGTCACCCTTCTCTCTTCTTTGGTGGCAGTGATCCAGAAGAACCTATAGGTGAACC
>APFE031298314.1:133832-161473 GCA_000404065.3 Pinus taeda | reverse complement strand
TGGTGGCAGTGATCCAGAAGAACCTATAGGTGAACCTCCAGAGATATACGAAGATCCTATAATAGAAGAAGAGCAAGAGACCGTTCCTCTTGAGACCATGGCTGATGGCAGAAACGTTAGAGGGAATGGGGAAAGAATAGAAGGTGCCGTTCCTATCCGAGAGACCAATAGGGACACAAAAATGAAAAACATAAGTCCTTCAGCCTTACCTCACTTCCATGGATTGACAACCGAAGGTCCTGACACCTTCTTTGAAATTGTTGTTCTCTATCGAATCTATGACTATGCAGAGGACGAGCAGAAGTTGAAACTGTTTCCTTCTACCCTCAAGGATGCAGGATTGCGCTTATTCATGGGGTTACCTCGAAACAGTATCACAACTTGGGCTCAAATGCAGCAAGCCTTTAACAACAAATATCGGGACTAGTGTAGGTCAAAGGATACTAAGGAAGAAATCTTCAGAATGACCATGGTAAGTGATGAATCTTTAGAAGACTATGAAGAGAGGTTTCAACTCAGTTATAAAAGGGACAGGTGCACACTTAACCTTGAATCTCTGAAGTTGATCCTGCTCAAAGGAGTCCATGAAAACCTTCTAGATACCCTCCATTTGCTAGCTGGGGGAGACATCTACCAACTACCTTATGATGACATAAAGACTGTGCTTAGAAACCATTCTAGGTCAGCTAGAAAGAGAGGTAGGGGAAGTCAACCTTTAACCAGTACACCCTCATCTAGTTCATCTCTGAGGAATGAATTTGAGAATCGACTGGAATATTTCAAGAGTGAGATGAGGCAGACTCTTGCCATGCAAATGGATACCTTGCATATCAAAAGGAAGCAAGAGGAAGCCGAGAGAGCTTTGGCCATCTTTTGTCCCAGATGCACTAGAAAGCATCCTAGGAATGAATGTCCATTGCACTCTATAGAAGTGTGTTTAGTTTGTGAAGAAGACCATCCTATGAATTAGTGCCCTTCCTTGCTTGGAATTAAAGCTACATATCAGGGGGCCGAAGGAGCCACTGAACCACTCTATTTCATGAACCAAAGGAGGCCACATGGACCCAGACCTTACCAGTAAGGAATACAAGGGACATCCCAGGCCTATTACAACCCCAATCAAGTCACTTCCATGCCTTCTTGGGGCCCGCTACTCATCCTTCCTGGTCCACACCCCCTCTTTGGTTGTATCCACCTCAATACCAGGCTCTGCCTGTTGCTCATTCGTTTCACTCTTATGGTCAGCCACAGCCTCAGTGGAATGCACCTCACCAGGGGTGGAGGCCCCAATACAACCCTCCTCCTGCTCTTTTTCCTCCACCGCCTATTCAACCACAACCATTACCTCCTGCTCCACCAAGACAACCCCATATACCTGCTCAACCGAACCTGAACCCTAATAATAGATAGGCCCAACAGGTATATAGTAGAGAAACATCATGTCTGACCTATGCTGTGGAAATTTAGGAGATTAACCTACAATTTGGGAAGGTTCTCCCAGATATCCAACCTCCTCTTAAGGAGGATGAGGAAGAAAAACAGAAAAGCAAACCAAAAGCCATTCCACCCTTTCCTGAGAGATTAATTGGAACCACGCAACCGACCCTAGAAGAAACTGAACTTTTGGGAGAATTGAAATAGTTATGTGTAAAGATACCACTTCTCCAAGCCATAAAAGATGTGCCTATATACAACAAGATGATCAAGGAGAAGTGCTTCAAGCATCCAGGCAGGCACAAGAGAGATGCTCCAACTATCAATGTCATAGGACAACTGTCTGACTTGATGTTGGGGCAGGTAATCTGTCTGAAATATCTGGACCCTGGGAGTCTTGTAGTTGATGTCCACACCAATGGCACCGTAATCCCCCATACCCTGATTGATCTAGGGGATTCCATTAATGTGATGACTAAGGACACTATGCTCAAGCTTAACCTTCAGGGTTCCTTGAGAAAGACCACAACAGTACTACAGCTAGCAGACTGCTGCACCGTGACCCCGAGGGGATTGTGGAAGATGTAATGGTCTCGATTGATTCCTGAGAGTACCCTGCTGATTTCCTGGTTCTCTAGCCAAAGGCAAAGCTCACTGGGTATCCGCTCATCCTGGGAAGGCCTTGGTTGGCCATTGCAGATTCCTACATCAATTGTCGAGTTGGGAACATGACAATCAAGAATGGGCATGTGTCCAAACAACTAGTCCTATATCCTCCTTCCCAGCCTCTATTAGAACATGATTTACCTCTCTAGTTGGAGGAGGAAGATGAGGATGAAGTATATTCTGCACCATTTTGTACAATAGAGGCTACCATGGGGGGCCCACAAACCGAGGATGATCTTATTGAAAACTTGATTCAGAATCCACCCCCCAGTGTGTTGCCATTAAAAGAATTGGTGGAAGAAACCCAAGACAATCCTTTAGTTGATCTCTGTGTGGTTGATCCGACCTCTCTTCGAGTTAAGAATGTGGAATTCGGCCCTGAAAGAACCTTGAAGATCAACTAATCCCTATCCATCTCTCGGGAGAAAGAACTATGTAACTTATTGAAAAACCACTTGGATGCTTTTGCAAGGAGCTATAAAGAGATGAAGGGAGTCCACCCTTCAGTCTGTACTCATCACATTTACATTAAAGAAGATTGTAAACTAGTTAGGCAGCCTCAAAAGAGGATGAATCCAACACTTAAGGACATTGTCAAAGAAGAACTGCAAAAGTTTCTGGATGCAGGATTCATCTACCCCATCTTTGACAAGGAATGGGTCTCTCCTTTGGTGCTAGTGCCAAAGAAAAATGGGAAATGGAAAATCTGTGTAGATTATCGGGAACTAAACAAGGCCACCAAGAAGGACCATTTCCATTTGCCTTTCATAGATCAAGTGTTAGATGGCCTAGCAGGGAAGAAGTTCTTCTCCTTCCTAGATGGGTTTAGTGGGTACAACCAGATCCAAATCAGCCCGGAAGACCAAGATAAGACCACTTTCACTTGTCCTTGGGGTATGTTTGCATACCGGGTTCTTCCTTTTGGGTTGTGTAATGCTCCCACCACTTTCTAGAGAGCAGTACTGAGCATATTTGTTGAACTGGTTCATGACAGTGGAAATCTATATGGATGACTTTACCCCTTATGGTTCTAACTTCCAGGAAGCTTTGACTAACCTGAGAAAAGTTTTAGCCAAGTGCATTGAAATGAACCTGTCCCTCAGTCCTAAAAAATGTGAATTCCTGATGACTGAAGGGACTGTGTTAGGACATACAATTTCTCAGCAAGGATTACAGGTGGATCCCAGCAAAATTGCCATCATCCAAAGGGTCCCACCTCCTTAAAAGGTAAGAGATGTTCGGAGTTTCCTAGGCTTAGCAGGGTACTATAGAAGATTCATTAAGGATTTTAGTAAGCTAGCCCCTCCATTGTTTGGTCTTTTGGGAAAAGATGTTGAGTTCATATGGACTGACCACTGTCAAGAGGCTCTGGATACCTTGAAAGGTAAACTAGTAACTGCCCCAATTTTGAGAGGTCCAAATTGGGCCCTACCTTTCCACATTCATATAGATGCCTCGAACAAAGCGATAGGAGTAGCCTTAGGGCAAGTTGATGAGAAGCTACCTTATGCCATATATTTTGTTAGTAAAAACTTGTCCAAGGCAGAATTAAAATACACTGTAACCGAAAAGGAGCTCCTAACTGTGGTCCATTCCCTAAATAAGTTTAGACACTACATCACCGGCTATCAAACGTTCGTACACACTAATCATGCTGAAATTAGGTATTTGATGAATAAACCAGATGTAAATGCTCGTATTATTAGATGGTTACTATTATTGCAGCAATTTGATTTAACCATTGTTGATAAGCTGGGTAAGGAAAATGTTGTAACTGATTTTCTGTCTAGATTAGATATGCCTGCAGGTGAAGAAGTAATGGTGGATGATCAAATGCCAAATGAACACCTATTTGCTATTTCAGTACTCTCCATGGTTTGCTGATATAACAAATTACTTGGTTTCAACACAGTTTCCACCACACCTGTCCTCAAAAGAGAAGAGCAAGATCGTGAGGAAAAGTGCTCCATTCACCTAGAATGGGGAAATCTTTTTAAACTTGGCCTAGATCAGATTTTGAGGCAATGTGCCAAGGAGGAGGAAGTTTTTGACATTCTTCTAACCTGTCATGATGGGCCCTGTGGGGGCAATTTTGTAGCAAAAGGACTGCCTTCAAAATTTTGCAAGCAGGTTACTATTGGCCCACTCTTCATCAAGATGTCAGAAGATATATGAGCCAATGTGACTGATGTCAAAGGATGGGGAAACCTACTCCAAAGGATGAGATGCCCTTGCAACCTCAAGTGACTTTTTAGCCATTTGAGAAGTGGGGCATGGAATTTGTGGGTCCTATCTACCCTCTTTCAAAACATAAATCTTACATCATTGTGTGTACTGATTATTTGTCAAAATGGGCAAAAACAAAGGTGATCAAGGCAGCAACAGAAGAAAAAGTAGTTGAGTTTTGAGGGAGAATATATTCTACAAGTTTGGATATCCAAAAGAATTAGTCATAGATCAAGGGATTCAGTTTACATCCAATCTGATTGAAGATCTGCTCACACACCACATAATTAAGCACATAACTTCCACCCCTTATCATCCGCAAGAAAATGGACAGGTGAAAGTCACTAACAGAGCTTTGGAAGGAATTTTGACCAAGGTAGTGAGCAGCAGCAGGAAGGATTGGGCAAATCGATTGGTTGAGGCCACCTGGGCCTATAACACCACTTGGAAAACCATCACGGGGTTCACACCCTATGAGCTGGTCTATGGGAAGAAGGCTTTGTTGTCAATAGAATTTGAATATAACACCTTAGATGGCAGCTCAACTAGACCTAGATCTCAGCTGTGCAGAAAAGGACAGGTTACTTCAGCTCAATGGATTGGACGAATAGAGATTGTAGGCCCTTTTGCACTCAAAGGTAGTCCAAATTCAAAGGAAAATATGGCATGACAAACACCTCAAAGAAAAACAATTCCAGGAAGGGGATTGGGCACTGTTGTATGATTCACGATATAAAGATTTTAAGGGAAAACTGGGACAAGATGGCTGGGACCATACACAGTAGAAAATGCAATGATAATGGTTCAGTTTTGATCTAGACCATTGATGAAGAAGCCATCCCCATGCTCGTCAATGGGCATAGGTTGAAGATCTACAGGAAGCCCCTTTCCAAGCAGGAATTCGTTGAGAATCTGAGTAAAACAGTGTTGGTAGTGGAGCAGGTCTTTGCCTCCACTCCACCCACACTCTAAAAAAAAAAAAAAGGAGGGTGAAAACCTCCTGGAGGCGCCCCAACTCTCTCAAAAAAAAATATGATGAAAAGAAAAAAAACACAAAAAAACACAAAAAACTAACTTTTTTGAACGCATTTCAGATTGCAGGGGGTTCACAGAAGAAAAAGGACATGGCCAGGCTACATACACCCTTGATAGCTCATTTCTCCATCACCATTGTCTTTTCCCAGGCCTTAGTCTCACTTGTTTTGGAAATTTTGCATCCTACAAGAGACTCTGTGCATTCTACAAGAGACTCCTGTAGAAACCACAAAGAGCTCAAAATCAAGTTCAAAAAAGATTTCGAGGGCTAGAAATTTGTCTAGAAGGCCTTTGGACCTCCTTGCCACCATTCATCCTCCTATCTCTCCATTTCATCCTTGCACTACCACCTTTCCACTCTCTTTTTCTTCCCTGCACAGAAAACACAGAAATTCTGTTTTTTCTGTTTTTTTTTTTAACAATAGGAAATATAATGAATAAAACAACAACATTCTTCACTTACTTCTTACCTAATGCACTCTAGCTGTTATTCCTTTCCTTCAAAACCTTCTTCAGCTGTTTCTTCAGTCCCTGCTCAAGCATCCACCAAAAATTTTAGAGGGAGAAGCAGCTACAAGAAATCCTGTAGGATTCCTGTAACAACTGATCCCTTTAAAAAACAAGCTCCAGAGGCAGGGTCAATGCAGCCAAGGTGTTTGCAACATGTAAGGAGCGGCTCTTGATCAAAAATCACTAGCAAAAGGTAGCCAAGCCACCAGTTCAAGGGCCATGAGTACCAACAGCAGCAGCAATAAAAAAAACAAAGTGCCAATGTCTGAGCATGTAGAGCGCGGTAGCGACTAACAGGTAAGTGGCTAAACCCGTTCCTCTATTGCATGAAAATTATTTAAGAACCACACGAACCATTGAGATGGTCGTGATTAAACGAAATCAGTGGCCAGTTAACTGGCCACCCTCGTTCAGTTCAAACCACCCTCGTTGAGTTCAAACAAGCCTCATCCAATTAAAACAACAGTTTAGAAGGTGTAGTCAGCACGTGTGGTCCGTCAACTCAAGAAGAAAAACTCATAACCGGTAGTGGTGGTGGCGTATAACAGGAATGATGGAAGTGATGGTGGGTAGGTGACATGAAATACCATAATGGCACTGGATTAGGGACCAATGGTCCGGATGGGGATAACATACCCTTCCTGTCACCTCACCTCGTCACCGCAGATCATGCCATCAGCTTAAGTACACTGCGGTAGAAGCCTTCACCACCTTTTTTTCTCATTGGCATCAACGAGTTCTTGGCTGCAACAACTCACCTACCACCTTCATAACATTGAAACAGTCGCTCTCTACCAGTTTTCAAAACCCTCCCGCTTATGGGGCTCTACAAGAGCATTATCGCATTCTACAGGAGTAGAAACACAGTCTATAGGAGCCTTTCTACAGGAAGGCCAGAGAGCAGTTTTGCAGAGGGAAAATTTGAAATTTTTGCCAAATTCGAGCTCGAAAAGAGGTAGGCTCATAAACCCACTCTGCATGTGATATATCTATACAATGTAGTTGGATTAGAAGAAAAATACTGGGTTGAAAAAGGAAGGGAAGGTGAACACAAAAGTCTGCCTGTGTTTTTCTAAATTATATACAGTCTCTCCATTTTACTCTCTGCATTAAAAGTCTGTCTTTTCCTTCCCCGTATTATCCTGTAAAGAAGGGATACAACCATAGAAAATCAAGCCTGTAAAAGAAGTGAACTTGCATTTGGGAAGTCTATTTATCTTGTGAGAAAGAAAAAAGCACTATTTTATATACTCTCTATTTTGTCAAAATATTGATTTCCTAAAAGAAAGCCCGAGAAGTAAATTCAGGTTGAAAACAGGGTTTTGAAGGGGGGTGGGGGGGGGGGGGGAAATTGCAAATTTCTGTTGTGAAAAAGAGAAACACGAAAAATTCCCTCTTTGCTTCCAAAAAGACAAACCTCAATTGTTTCTCTGTTTTTGGTCTTGAAATTTGTTGCCTTCCTCCTCACTTGAGAATTTCCAACAGTCACTAGACATCATGCCAGGGGGTTTTATGAGAAAGGAGCCTCTGAACTCCACCAAATTGCACGAACACCTAAAAGTGGTAGCCCTCTTTACTAGGGCAAATTGGATGCATTTCTTTGAGAGAATACATGGGTATGATGAGGAAGTGACAGAGGAATTTTTAATGTCTTTAAGATCCCATTCAAAAACCCATGCTAGAGTCAATTTCAGGGGTTTGACCATAGAGCTTACACCAGAATTCATCAGCAAAAACACAGGTCTTCCACTTGGGCTCCCCTGGAGCAAAGAAGAAAAACTACTAAGACAAGTTGCTAAAAAGACATTTTTCCAGCCTGATGAACATCCTGTAGAGGATAAGAATGGGGTTAGAAGGGAAAGTATGCCTCATCCATGGCGTGAGGTCAGCTGCCAGATCATGAAATATATCTCATGTGAAGGGAGATATAGTATAGTCTATGATTATCATTTTAGATTATTGCACAAACTAAGATATGGAGTGGACCTACCTGCATCTAGAAAACTCAGTCTACCATATTTTCTCCTCCAATCTTTGATAGAGTGTGGCACCAAGTTGAATGCAGGGGTTCCAGACTAGCTGGCCCACCATGGGCTCATTAAATTACTGGTAGAGGATGCCCTCCACACATACACCATCTCTATAGCCTGAGAAGTTTTCAGGAATGTAAATAGAGAAGATGACATAAAAACTCTCACTGATGACCTTAGCCCATTTGATAGTGAAGAGGAGGAGCAAAAAGAGGAGCTTGAAAAGGAAATCCATGAGGAAGCACAAAATATTCAAGTAGAAGAAGAAAAAGAGGAAAACAGAGAGAAGAGGAGAAACATGACACAATCACAGTTGCACCTAAAATAGAGAAGAAAATAGAATCAAACGTAGAGAAGAGGAAGAGGACAAAAGCTGAGAAAAAGAAGCCCAAGACAACTCAGGAAAAGACTACCATAGGAAAGGCAGAAACTCAGCAAGAAACAGAGAAAACACCGCCAGAGACAACAGAAACAAAATTTGAAATAACAAACACAACAAAAATTGCAGGGGATCAAGAAGAAGAACAACGAGAAGAAATGTCCCCTGAGACACTAGCAAGGGAAGCAACAACTGCTCTTGTTGCACTTAGCACTCCAGCTAAGCAAAAGGGAAAAATAAAAAGACAGACATCTATGTATTTCAAATCTCGGAGGAGCACCAGAATCAAGGTGGGCAAGCCCCAACCACCTTCGAAACAACCTAATATCATCGAGGATGCACCTACTGTGAGAAAGGAGGAATCTCCCTCCAAAATCTCCATCACCTACAAGAGAGGGAGTCCTAAGACCTCCACCTGGAAGGAAAGGATCAAATTAATGGACTCTAAAGCAGTGCTACAGGAGGCACAAACCTCTCTACAGGAGACACTGGCCAAGCTCAAAGAAACTGAAAAACTGGAAAGGAAGGCAGAGGAACAGTCCCAAGAGGAAGGCAAGGCAAAAGAGATACCAGAGCCTGGACCTCAGCCTAACTTCAGCTCCTATTACAATCTTCTGGAGGGTGGGAAGATCATCCCACAAAAATTTGCAATGTCACTTTTCTTCGAACTGGAAAAGGAGAGAGGCAGGACTCACACCTGGATATAGATTGCAAAATCTAAAGGAGTCGAAGATATAGGGTACATGGAAAACAAGTTGAGAGAGATGAGCAGAGAATTGAGCATGGTAAGGAATACAGAGAGCATCATAAGGGCTCAACTACAGGAAGAAAATGAATTGTTGAAAAAGCAGCTGCAGGAAAGGGAACCTCAAGGAGGAAATGAGCTGTCAACTCTGAAATGACAACAATAGCAAGAGGGACTCAAGGCAGGTAGTGAAGCAGCAGAGAGATAAAAACCAAAAGACGAACCACAGACAGACAATGAGACACTGATGAAATAACATCAAGAAAAATAATCCTAGGCAGAAACTGAAGTGCTGATTTTGAAAAGGCAGCTACAGGAGAAGGAAGCCCAATGAGCTTGCATGGCCAGTTGGGTAATGGAGGCATTGCAATGCAAATAGCCAGCTAAATCATATGCATTGTATCTCAAATATCAGTGGCTCCAATTCCAGATTAAGACACTGGCCCAGAGGGGCACAATACCATTTCAAGATTATGGCCAATTTATGCACTTATGTGATCACAGCTCAATTGAGGATAAAGCAAAGATAGCAGAATTTTACCTACACAACATGGCACTCATTGACATGAATTTATGGGATCCAAATGCTACATTGGGAGATTTGCAGTTAATGGCTATGGCTTCTTGGATGAGCCATGAAGAGAAGAGAGCAGTGGAAATTTAGAAAATGATGACAAAAGAGCTGAGTGAGCCCCTGATGATTAGAGCTGGACCAGCAGACGCCTTAGCCCTCATTTATGCCCACCAACACCTTGTAGCCAATCCTCAAGTTCTCCCTGATTATGTTGACAAGCAAGCATAGTCCATTGCTCATTTCGAGGATATGGAGAGATTGTTTGGTGATGACTGCCTTCATGCCTGCATGAGAAGGTGGAATACATTTCCACATAGCCTAAGGATCAGGGAGTGTCACTCCCCAAGCAGGATGAGGGAAGCCATGAGGGGAGTGATCCTATATAAGCACTCCATGCAAAATTTGAAAGCCAACTGGATTGGGCTTAAACTCAGTCCTCCACTGCTACTAGGATTGTTGGAAGGAGTTAGGGAGGAGGAAGAACATAAACAATGGGAAGAAGTGGACAGGAAAGCAGATTTCCATGATAGAGAGGAAGACATCACATCGGAGGCTTGGGATGTCAGGGAATCTGTCAGGGCTATTAAAGATGAAGAGCTAGATTAGTTGCTTAGAGGATGAGCAACCCATTCAGCAGGGGGGTGATGATGAGCCCTAGAAATGGGTAACTATATGGGATCATTTTGCCTCTTATATCAAGTTAATCCACCTTTCTCATTATTTTTTTGCATGTTTTTGAATATATTTATGCTAATAGAGTGAATTGGGTTAGTCACTTTGCCATGTAGTCTAATGAGTGTTTATTGCAGATTTTTTTGGACAATTTTGGACAAAGACAAGAAATTTATGAGAAAATGGCAGCCAAACTCAAGGAAAACAGGGAAAAGGACCTATAGGGAGGGTGTCTCCTTCATTAATGACCCCTTTCCTTGAATTCTTCATCAACAGCTCGGAGCACAAAGGCCCACATTGATGATTCCAAGGGGCAGCCAAGCAAGTCAAGTAGGATTGATATTTATCTTCAGTTTTAGAAAGCCAAGTTCCTAGATTTTAGGAGGACTGTTGGGAGTCCCCATTTGTATAAATAAGAAGGCTTCGAGCCTCAGTAGGTTAGCCAGTTTTTAGTATATTTTCGCACTTTTGTGCAGTACATTGGTCAACTTATTTTCGAGTTCTTTTTGAAGACAGTTTATGTGATGTAACTACTATTTTCTGATAAATGAAGATGAAACAATTTTTGAGCTAACAATTATCTCTTTTAGAGGGCTAAATCTCTTGGGTTAGGGCCCAACCCAAGCTGCCCAACACCTCCTTTGTGTATTTATATGTTTTCTTGCTTCCATTCATGAGTTAACTTCTGTTGCATAGATTCATCTTACTTTGTTAAGTTTGGTTGCTTTTGATGATTAGCATAGTTGTTTTTGTATCAGTTGAAAGTAGGTTTCTGCAGTGACAAAATAATATTCATAAAGGCCACAGCAGGCCCTGATCTCCTTTCTCCCTTCTTGGGACTATGATTTGAGGTCAAGGCACGACTATTGCCACCAAAAACACAATTTTTTTCTCTTTCATGCAACTGCTAGTGTGATAACTTGATTTGGAAAAGTTGATAGTAGCTTAGATTCACATGCTTAGATCATTTCCTGTTCATTTTCCATAGTTCTATCATATGCTTTTTTGTTCATAAGTAACTGTTCAACATTTTTCCATTTTTAGGTCAGAAATTAGGTTAAGCTAGACAAAACTCTGTTTTTAGTTCTTTCTTTGGTCACGTTTCGATAAGTGAATGTGAATATCTCTTGCAGGACATCTCAGCTCACCATCCCTCCATGAAACAGCCAACACTATCTCATTTCTCCTAGATTTCCCAACTCATTCACATTAATTCGCCAATCTGCCCTAATTTCTGCATTTTCTTCCATAAAGTTGCTTTCTTGCCATCTAAGAAAATCCAACCATCACGTTCATCCTTGATCTTCCTTGACAAGTTTTAAACACCTCAACACCTTCATCCAACCTTCATTTCCCATTCCCCATCATTCTTCCACCTTCAAAACCCTAAAAACAGCTTTCGGCCTCCTCCTGTAGAACCTCCTATAGATCCCCTGCAGCCTCCTGTAGAATTTCCCGTGAGTGATTTTTCGAAGTCTTATCACAAAAGAAGTCTTCAGAAGGGTACTAGGGGCTTTTTAGGACCTCTCGACACCTTCCTAACCTTCTTCAAAAGCCAACTCCATCTCCCTTTGCCACCAAACCTTTGCACAATCACACCCAACCAAATCACAAGCATAATAATTCCAAATAAAAATACTCAAAAGTACAAAAAGATGATTTCTTATCATTTCTCTTTAGAAGTGGTTTGAATAAATGCAATTTACCTTTTTATTAGTCAATGGTACTCACTTCATTATTTTCCATCTCTTTTCTTGCAAAAATAGGGTTAGTGGGTAAACTAGGGTTTGCAAGGGGTTGTGTTTCATTTCAGTTTTCCTTCTCTTTCCGCAAGTAGAATAGCCCCTGTAGAGTTAGCTTTTTTCCATCACAGTAAAAGATTCTTATGAGAACTCATAGAAGTTGGTTTAAGCTCCCAGCGAACTTGCGCCAGCTGATCAAGTGACAACCTGCAGTAAGAGCTAGTACTTGTGCATACAACACCATCGCTTCCAAGTTTGTTACGAACTACCGGGTTCATAAAAGTAAAGAAGGAAGCCCCATGAGTTGTAGCATGATTTCTGCAATACTGGAGCCCACCAATAAGATTAAACAGGAAAGACTTATCATACGACAAAAAAATCGGAATCATTGTGAAAATTTTATTCGTCAACACATGAAAAGTGAAAGTACAATATTGTGTTTGCCTCTAAGGTCCAAAATTCTAGAACCTCCTAATGTCTGACTTCTAGTATTTTATTCTTGCTGCTAGCCCTAACTATCTAACTGTTATAATGTGTTTGAAAATCGATTCTCATTATAGTTACAAAAAAATATTTCCCTTTAAAAAGTTGTATAAGATAATAACCCCTTTATAAATGTTTACAAACATGTTTGCGGGGCCACTTTTAAAATAAATAAATAAATATGCTAATTTAATAATAATACCATTGGAGGTCTTTGTGATTTTTAGATAAGTTGAATGATGTAGCCATGGCCCCATTTTTTATGTTTATAGTTGCCAACATAAACTATGTATGGTGTTTTGGAAACCATAAACCACCTACGGTAGCACCCTTCGCAGTTTATGGAATGGAGGGAAGGTAATGCCGTAACAAATCCTGGTCATCAATCTCTTCAATGGGTAGTATAATAAAACTTTCTTGTGGGACCACCCACTACGTTAAGCTTTGTGCATTTTATCCTCTTGGGAGTCCATTGATTTATAGCTCAAGGATGTTGGACCTTTAGTAGAGCTAGTAGTCATAGGATTCATACTTCATTGACTCATTGTGCATAAAACTTGTATGCATAGTCTCTTCAGAAAATGAAACGAGGCCATCATTGATAGCATAAATCACGTTGTCTCCATTTTAATCCTTTATCAATATATTTTGATTAACAAGAAATACCAAGATTTTGATAGGATTAGATATTATAGTCCTTTTTATGATCTCTTCCAAGCTTAACCTGTTTGCTCCACTGAATTAACTTAAAATGGTAACCTGTAACTTCGTTCCTTCAATCCCTTTTCCTCCTCCAATAAATTGTGTTTTCAAAGTCTAAGTTCCCAGATGATTCAGCCAACATAGATCTCTTAGTTTATGGAACTTGGACATTGTTAGGAATCCCTCCAAAGCATAATTGACTATATGAATTTTGTTCTCTTTAGGCATAACCATATTACGAAGATTTTCTTCTTAAAAATCAGAATCTTTGAGAAATGCATCCACAACATTTCTATTCAAAACTTCTTCAAGTGGCTGTGGAAACTGCCTGCGAATAGCCCTCAAAACTTTTTGAAGTTTAACCAACCCCGCTCTCGAAGAGGCCTTTGCATATGGTGGGAGATATTTAAATACATCAGCACATTGTTCCTTTGTTTGATAGTCTCTGAGACTTGTGTTCCCGCGAACAACCAGATTATCTTTGTTTGATGTGTCTAAACCACTTTTTAGATTCGAACCATACAAGCAAAAGAAACTTTAATCCAAATGCATTATCAATACCCAAATCTACCTTCTTCCTTTCAACATCACCAAGATTAACTCCACAATGCCCCAATCCAGTGTTTATCATTTTGCGCGACATTTTACAAGTGTCAAAACCTTTCACCCTTTCATCATACTCTCAGAATTTCGAAAAGTACATGCAATAGTTTTCTCCCTACTAAAATTGCTACCCACATAATTGCTTTTCTCTTCTATAAAAATGAAATCATGCTCATCAAAACATTGGTTACCAGTTGATTCCTTTGGAAAATTACTGTTGATACGGGCATTCTCAGTTATATGATTTGTGCTTTTCTTTACAGAATTTGGGCAATTTGCAGAATTAAGACTTTTTTTTTTGTTCTTTTTAATTTTTTATCTCTAATGCCAAAATATGTTCGATAGCTAATTTCATAAATTCCCCTTCACCACCTTTGCAATATTTTTTAGCACAGCAAATTCCACGATCTGTTAAACCAAGAGACTTGAGAGAAGGAAGTGCTATGATGACATGACATATAATAGTTAAGAGAAAAGATTGCACCTACCCCAGTAATGCAGTAGGTATATCAAAAGATGCATGAGTCTCACTCTCTTCATTCTCTTCCCTTATCTAAGATGTGCATCTAGATATTGACTTCACTTCATCTGTGACTATTTTGTTCCAATGACCCTTCCTAGCTTCTTCGTGCTCCAATTCAAATGTAAGGTTACAATCATTAAGTGTTAAGGCCTTCACCATCGCTTAATAGGAATGCAACAATCCATGTGTCCAATGAAAAACTTGATTCCATTGTAGATACACCAATTCAAAACATGACAATACTAATAATGAGGTTCTTTAATCGAACTTTTTTGGTAGATTGAGCTACAACAGAAATAGTGGCACAATTCTTTCTTCTAGAGAGGCTAATTTTGGATAACTTATATCCATGGGTTTCATCTAATATCACAAGCAATAAAATAATTTTTGGTATTTTCTCTTGCAATAGCATTTTTGCATTGGACACATATATAATATTTTTGCACAAGCACCTTTGATTTTGCACGGGGAAAAAGTGAAACATAGCTAGCCATAGTATCATTATCAATGGATTTTATGATTTTCTTGAACCAATGGTGCTAAAAATAGCACATGCATAAATAGGTGTGTCCTAAATGGTTTTTAGATCAATTTAATCTTCTTTTATCCTTACTCTCTCCTTCTTACATGTTTTCCTATGGCATTTTCTTTTTCACTCTTTAGAAGAGATAGGTTTGAATTAAAGTTGAATTTGTTCCTTTAACAAGCACAATGATGTGTGTTTTCTTTCATGGGTTTTATTGGATGGATTCACCATCTGTAGGAAAATTCTTATCCACACTAGACAAGCTTGTTATTAGGTTATAGAATCCATGTGATGGAGAACACATATCTTGCATCAAGAGAAGTGCTCTTCTTGTATGCTTACTATAATGAAAACTATGTGAACACGTGGCTCCAAGAAGATCAAACAAATAAGTTTGTTTCAAGGAGTTCACACATCCATTCGAGTGCAAAAGGGCCTTGTATTTTTATTTTTATTTTTTTATTGAGCCAAAATGTTAATGTTGTGTTCCTACCATATTGAATTGCTTTTTCTATTGATATAAGTAGCATCAATAAGATAGTGTTCCATAAGTTGTGTCTTAGCTATTCTATGGCTAATGTATACATCACCAATGTATATGCAATAAATTTTCTCAACGAATCCATACCAAGCATTTTTTAAAATTAGATTAGAGATTCAAAGAGTGAATCATGGACATTGTAAATATGGAGCTAACATCTCTTTATATGTTATCAAGAAATTCCTCAATTAACAAGTTGCATATATGGTTCTTTTATAAGTGGGGAATACAAACATGATACTAAGGGAAAGATTGCATCTTAATTGTGGGACCTTCCTAGCTCAGTACACATAGTCAAATGTGTAAGAAGGAAAAGTGAACAAGTCTTCTATTGATTTAGCTGTGCATTTTTCTCAATGAATGTGTAGCTCATTATTACTTGATTTTTCTAATGGCTTCTCCCTGTTATTTTCTTCTCCTAGTAACGTTTCATCTTTCGCTACTCTATCTATTATTTTAGATCTCTAACAATGGGCAGTGCTCTTCTCATTGAAACCTTGAGGGAGGTCTTAATTCTGGCGGTTTTTGTTGTGGGTATTGCATTCGCTATAATTCACTGGCTTCTAGTGTCCCACGTTAAGGTGGCACCTGACCACTCACACACCCTTAGCAATATCAAGAGTTGCTACACTAAGTACTTGATCGAAGAAGGGGAGGGGGTGAACAACCACAATGTCGTCAATAAATGCAAAAATATCTAGAGCACCATTTATGAAGGGGTGAACTCGTTTCTGTTCACCAAGTATCAGTACATGGATATTTTCATGGTTTTCTTTTTCATCCTCATATTTGTGTTCCTTGGTTCAATGGAGAAATTTAGTACAAAAAGTCAACCTTCTATGTTCAAAAAATAAGTGATGTGCAAGCTAACCCTCCCTAATTCCTTTTTTAGCATAATATCTGTCTTTCTTAGTTCTTTGAAATCTATATTTTTCTGGGTATCTTGGAATGAAAATTGTAGTTTACGAAAATGCAAAGACAACACTAGAATCCAAGAAGCGTGGTGGGAAAGATTTCATTACTGCTTTTCAATCTAGTCCTATTATGTACTTTTTTCTTCTTGGAAATGGATTTTTTATGCTTTATGTTTCCATTAACCTTTTCAAGTTGTACTATGGAGATGACTAAGAGGTTCATTTTGAAGCCATTACCATTTATGGTCTTGGAGGTTCTTCCATGGCATTATTCTGAAAAGTAGCTAGTGGTATTTACACCAAAGCCACAAATGTAGGTGTTGATCTTGTTGGCAAGGTTGAGAGGACCATTCCTAAAGATAATCCACACAACCAAGTTGTCATTGTTGATAATGTTGGTGAATTTTCTAATGGTATCATTGGTACTTGATTAGATTTATTTGGGTCCTATGTTGAATATTCATATGCAACTCTAGTTGTTGCATCCATATCACCATTTGGAAACTCTCATGATCTTCCTACAATGTACTAATACATATGGGAATAAATTTTAATGAAATAAGATGATGCTATAGCTAAAATCAGCCATACTATCGAAAATTAGAAGAATAATGTCATTTTTATTTTTATTTTTTTGTTTAATCCACCTGTGTTTATTAGTATTATGACGACTATCTTGAAGTCCTCATACTATGAAAGTTTTCCATGTTCTTCATATATTCGACGATAATTGAATGGAATAATTACCTATAATTTTAAACTTAAATAATCACCTCATGTAAAGGACCTTGGTATTTGTACATGTTATTTCTAGAAATGCATTAAATCACACACAATGGTGAGAAGTAGGAGACATAAGCAATTGACGGTCCCATGAATATTTTCACATATTTCAAAAATGTGAGACCAAAAAGAAGTTAAGATTTAACGTGAAGTTGTGTAGTCTAGTTGAACTAGGTTTTAATACCATAAAGTATACAAGTAGCAAAAGAAACATCTCAAGGTTGTAAGCCAGCCACGATGGTGGGGCTCTCTCTTAGAGAGAAAAAAATTGTATATGGTGGAATTGCTCAATATATATGCTTAGATGGTTGTGTTTGGCAACATTTTTGATCATTTTCAGTCAAGTCATGTTATTGCTTAGGTTTTTCCTCTCTTAACATCTTACTCTTGTTGACTGTAGGCTCACTTCCTCTTATTTTCCCATGAAACAATTGTTTTTGACCTTAGTCTAGTTAAATGATGACATCATGTTTAGTTCTTTCTTGGCTTGAAATTTACATAAATCTTAGTGGAAATCGATTTGACAACTTATTTTTTTCAAGTCATCTTAGAAGGAAAATGGCTCAGAAAGGGTGAGAATTGGCTCAATTGATGTAATAGAAAGTGCGAAGGTACTTATGTTTTTCTCTTGAAGTTTATTTAATAAACAAAAACCTAGGTTAGGGGCTGCATTACATAATATGGTCTTCCATTAGCTTCAATTCCAAGGTTGATAGGTATCTATTCTATTCAATCTCCAAGGGCTCATATTTAATATCATCCCTTTTAAAACCTTGCATCCATCATGAAGAGAAAATTGCTTTAGGAAACCCTTTTCCTAATTGATTGTGGAATGCGGGTCATGGAAGTATTAGTCTTCCATTTGATGAAGTTTATTTACAATTCCCCTAAGGGTGAATGTATTTTTGGTGGCATGTAGTCCATGAGGTTGAACGCCTCTTGCATTGATGGAAGCTTCGTAGTATGGGGTGATCTTTCCTTAGATTTTTATTGCTCGATGGTGTATGTCAAGAAAAAATAGGATTCCTGGAATTATATAATCATCAAACTTTCCACTAGAGGGTTTCTCTAAATGTGGCAAGTACCCAAGGTTTCCACCAGGTTTTCTATATTTGGTGGTGATTTGCTTGCTTTGATAGAGGGTGCCAGGATTACGCTGAATAGGGATTTGAGTGCACAACAATAGTTTATTCCCATGATTGAAGATGTGATTAATATGCAGGGTTATATTCTAGGTTTTCAAGGCTATGGACCCATGCCTTATAATGTTGGGGGTCCTGGTGTTGAGTCAACTCAAAACCCCTAGTAGAGTAGCTTTTGGTTTGGAGGATTTAAAGGGATTTTTGAGGGCAAGAAATAAGAATCACAACATAGTAGTGGTGGTGGAAAGGCTAAATTTTTAGAGAGTTTTGATCAACCCGGTGCTTTGGTGCCCACTTTTGAGTTCAAGTGATTTAAGGGATCTTAGTCTTTGTTGGCTTTAGCTACCAAGTAAGTGCCTAAAATTTATCCTTTTTTAAAATAATGAATGACTATAAATATTTATGTATTCCCTCCCATAAGCATGGAACATACCAGTGACAATATGGTGATAATTACTAAAGAAGACTTTGACATCACACAAGAAACCTGTGGAAGTGTTGTACACTCTTCCGTCTGTTCATTATCTTAATCAAGTGCAAAATATCTCAGCCTGATCCAACTTAAGCTTGTATTCCTCAAAATGAATGAGAATATTTCCACTCATACATTATCCACAATTTATTGTGTGCCTCACTAAAGTGATATGGTTGGGCAGTACTAGAATTTATTTCATTACCTTATTTATTACTTGTATCTTTGTTGGGTATGTGTTATATTCTTTCCATGATTAGCTTGATGCATTGTTACATTGCGTTGGATGTAGCGGGGATAGGATCCCCATATGTTGGGGGATTTGGAGGGTGGAGGTAGCCCACCTGCATGGGGTCCAAGGCAACACCCCGATATTCTCTTTTATGCAAACCCAATAATGGTTGGGAAAACCCAAGGATGGGGTGCAGACCCAAGGATGGTGGGAAGACCCACCCATGATTTTGCACATGGTTTTTTCTCATGACTTTTGGCATGATGATTTTTTCACATATTATTTTGTAGATCTAATCAAAGGAACTATGGTGGTTGACACGGCTCCTTATCAAATTATAGTGGTCAATCATGATAGATCAACTTCTAGGAAGTATGAAATTTGCATACAAACTCTGATTGATGTGATTTTTGCATTGTTGGAAATAGTTTTGAATGTAAAACGATGTCAAAAGGCCCCACTCTTAAGAGGGAAAGTTTTACACCAAAAAAATGCCATTTAAGGCCTCAACTAGCCCTAGAAGTTTTCAGACCCTAATTTTCCAAACTGGGTCACATCGATAACACCACTCTGGTAAATTGATTCCTTCAATTTTTCCACTCTAAAAGCATCAAGGTGAATGACAAATAATATAATGATCCCATCTAGATCATTGTTAGAATTTTATTTGGAAATAAAAAATCAATGGAAGCTAAAAGAAACCAATGTCCAAAATACACATAGAAATTTCTACCCTTAAACTATCAATTTTTCATTAAAATTACATCAATATTTTAAGAGCTACCAAAATGTGAAAATTTGTCACTAGGAAAATAAGAAAAAGTTACAGGAAAACATCATTGTTCTACTACACCATATGGCCTATTTTTCATTCCCAAAAATTTGTTCTAAAAGGTCATGTGACCTAAATTGCACATGACCCTTCGGCCCATTGACCTTTGGCCATCGACCTTTAGCCTTCGACCTTCGACCTTCGACCTTTGGCCTTCGACCTTCGACCTTCGACCTTCGGCCTTGATCCTTGATCCTTGAGCCTTCGACCAACCTTGATGGGGCCAGCATTGATAGGTTCACTTTCGATCCAATATGATCTTGACAAGGAGGGGGAGGGTCCCTAAGAAAATAGAGGAACATATTTCATGGTAAATTTGTACCACTGCCCCTTTCTTTTGCTTGTTGTAGGACTTCCTGAAGTTTCCTCTACACCTAGTGTGTACAACCCCTTCAATTTATAAGAGCTAGGTTATTCTCCTTTTGCTATTCATGGTATTTTATCTTTTCTTCTTTAGACTTGCACACTGAGCGAAAATCCTTTATCACTCTCTCACTTGTGTTGGACTAATTGTCATACCTCTAGGAATTGATCACATGGACTAACTACCACATTGAGAAAATGGGGCTAATTTCACACTCAAGATAACGTTAATGGTTTGGAAATTTAATAATGCATGTGGGTTTTGGAGTAATGGAAAACTTCAACTATTCTTATCTAATGCTACAAACATCAACATTCCATCCCAAAGAGGAACTTCTTGAAGAGCCACCTAGGATTGGCTTTCTCTCCATCCTTGGCACAATTGTCCCACATATCGTCCTCCACCATGGAATTCCTCTAAACACGTTGGTATGTTACTTCTTCAATGCTGATATTTACTAGTGTCATGTCATTTAAAAACTTCTTTAGATGCTTACTCTTCATGACTATGCTCCTAGGACCCTCCAACACTCCTAAGCATCTCTCAATGTCTGCATGAACCATCAAGATCTCTTGACAGAAATAAGAGTTGATCTGTCCTCCTCATCTAAAGGTTGACTTACTAATTTGGAAGCTATTGATCTAGATTCAATCTTCCAAGATTTCTTGTTCCTCATCTTTTGTCACTGGTAGGGTCTCATGTTGGGGGATTCCATCTTGGTCCTTGTCAAGCTAATTTAGAAACCTAAACTAGAACATAATATTCATGTCAATTTTGTGTTTGTAAACTTGGAAGCACACTACAATATGTAATGAGTTAGATTAGATTAATGGTCACTTCTAGGTTGAGTTTAAAATTAAAATTCAAAACTAAAAACTAAGTTAAGGAAGCATGAAACAAAACTTTTAATCTAATCACACAGGCTTGAAATGTAAAACACATTGACTTGATTTATGAACACTTCAGATTGGGCATATATTGAGAATTCTCACAAAATTCAATGTTCTTTGTGCAATGACGTTCAAAATATCAAGCTTTCACTCAAATGCTTGGAAATGAAAATGTTCAAAGGGGTTTTTAATCCAAATGATTGATTAATGCACTAGGGGGTTTCTTGCCACTAAAGGCAAGTGGACGCTCTGATAGTCTTTTAGTCAATTTAAATGATTTTGACCCAATACTAGTTAAGAGGTTGAGCATGTACTATGACCTTCCCCTTTTGTGAGAGTGAAAATGGGTGATCACTCCTAATATTCTACTCATCCTATTAACCAGTATGTTCCCAAACCATTAATCTATTCTAAGGAAAGAAGTAGATGAAAAACAAAGAGCTATGGTGTTTGTTAGTTCAAGGCTAAGTGGAAAAGTTATCTACAAGTTGGGGCCTTCTTCACCGAGAAAGATGGTGAATGGCACTCTCGGTGCCTTGGGAAATTTTGCCAATTATATTGTTCCTTCAAATAACTACTCAGTAATAAATAAGATTCATAAACACACTTAAACACACACAAAATATATTTTCTATTGATGTAATACTGAATGAATATGGATGCTATGATATACTAATGCAATATAGTGATATGTGGCTTGTAATGTCTAGTGATATAACACTAAGAATCGGATGACATAACTAAATTAAAACAATATTGAAAACATTCAAATGTAAATAGTATAACCGTGGTATAATAAGAAAATAACACTTATAAACATATGTTTTAAAACTAGTCTTAAAGCATATTTACACAATGACTAAGAAACTAGTTTTATAAACAACCTTATATCTAATTTACAAAATGTAATTAGAGCATGTAAATAAGAGAAATATGATAATAGACAACATTAACAAGTAAATTTATATCAGATTAAATCATAACAATGAAAGAGTGTACTAGTTTGAGTGGTGGGGTCCCTTCCACAACTCAACAAGAACACTTAACTTGGATAGATGATTGGAAACTTCAAAAGCACTCCATGAATTGATTAAAACAACTAAAACTGGGCCAAGAAACAAAATCTGAGCTCTTAAGTCAAAATCCAAATTTTGAAAAATAATAAAATATCTTGGCAAGCAAAGTTTGCTTGGCCTTATAGGAAAAAATCCAATAAAATGCCCAAAAATTCTTTTCTTTATTAATTGCAGCCTATTCTAAAGATAAATTTGATCCAATCAACCTTGCTATGCACTCAAATTGCAGATTCAATCTCTAAAAATCAAATCTGGGTAAATTTAGCAATTTGTATTGCATTGTTCTTATTAGAGTACCTATGCTGATCACACATTGACTGGGTGTCTCAAAGTTGTTTAAGTTTGGGAGAGTACGAAACTCACCCTCTCAAGACATCCATGACAAAAGCACGTTATATATTTTATCCAAACCTCATATCACAACAAAGGACAATTTACCTATTCTACTTGAACCTACATTTTTATTTATTTATTTATATTTTACACAACGGGAAAACCTATCATAACTAGTTGTCAAACTAGCAATGAGGATAGCCATCACTAATTGCAGATAGACTCATCATTGTCATTCAAGGAAAACCACACCACTTGAAATTACACACTAGTGGTCCATAAGGGGGCATGATTTCACCCCTGCCAGATGCCTCTAGGCCTTGGGTCATTAACTCGTTTCCTTACGTCTGAGGAAGATGAACTCTTAGCAAAGCATAAGCAATTTTAGGGCATACTTCAGGCCCAATTTGCAATTTTCTTTTACAATGCAATTAATTACATTAAATTTTGAAAATTAAAAATTCAATAAAAATACCTTGGGAAAGTAATTATATTGGAAAAATATGGGAAAACATTGTCATAAATAACTAAGAGAGGTAAAATGATTTTTCAAAGGAATTGGGCTAGACTCTCCAGTTTATGACTACTCCTTTATAGTACTAATTGTGGTTTCAATGAATTCGCTTCATTAATAGGTTCATGATTCAACTTCGATCAATATGGTTTGGTACCAAGATCTAGTCCTAGATGAGCTAACCTCATCATTACAACGGGGACTGTGACCATGAAAAAGGTTCCTTCTATAGTCAGATTGATTATATGAACAAATGTCGAAACCAAAATATGCAGTTTCCCTGGGAGCATGTACTATCATAGAGAAATGTTTAGTAGAAATTCTCATCGTACCATTCACGAAGAAGATAAGTTAATTCATGTGGATGTCTATTTGTCAGATTGCGCAATTGAACCAGAGGCTATTATAGATTCTATAACGAAACTTCGTGAAACAAAAGGGCTAAAGAAATCACAAAACCATAGCAAAATTCTTGATGAAAGAGAGGACTGACATTCCCTTGGACTGAAGGTGAAGTATGTCTGCATATTTATTCCCAAAACTATAATTATTTTCAGCGCATTTTTTTTCCTATAATGGAAGGTCCACAATATCTTTAGGATATTGTGATGATTGTCCCTTTGATTTGGGCCTCTTCATGAGTATTTTCACTTTCAAATTCTTGTTTTCAACTTTAAGTGCCTTCTACTTTTCATAACACTTGTAGGCTTGTGTAGAAATCATGTTGTTTTCTTCTTGTAATCTCTTATTTTCATCCTCAAGATTTTATTTTCTTTCATAAATGTGAGGTTGTGTTTGGTGAGCAAATCATTTTGTGATTTCAAGTATCTCTTTAATACTTGCATTTCTTGCATTGTCTTTTTCAAATTTTCAATTCTCTTCTTTTTATTTTGAAGGGATTTCTCTTGAGTATAGATAAATTCCTCTTTTAAAGACACATAAAGTGTTTCAACCTTCTTTGAAGATTGATTTCTTATGATTTCTCTCATTTCCTCTTCTATAGATTTGTATTATCTTCATCAATAAAGGCATTATTCTTCAGATAACTTTCCTTCGTTTGCATTTTTTTCTCTTATTTTTCTTCAATCTCTAAATATTCTATATAATCATAAATAACTTGTTAATCCTTGTCAACACTATAATCATCTTATATTTCAACCAAAGGAGGACTCTTGGTCCTTTTCTTCTTTCCATATGAGGAAATGTACCTATCTTTTCTTCTCTTCCCACCTGTTTAGTCATAGATTTGGTCATTCTTCTAGGTACTAGTTATTTTTTTGTTTGTTCTATCTCTTCATCTTGCTCTTGAACCTCAACTTGCTTTGTATCGTCTTCCTCTATAGGCTCCTTTTCTTCTACTGTGACAAGTAATTTAATTCCTTTTAAGAAAAAATTCCCAAGTCCCTTGAGTCTTGGCAAGTTCCCATTCTGTAATCATCTTGATTAAGCCATGATGATATATATTTTTTTCACTTCATGGAGATATTTGTGTTATCTTGGATATTTTAATGAGACTCCGAAGTAAATAATATGGAAAAATCAAGTTTCTTTCTCCCCTCATGTGTTGCAATATTCTAATGTGATAGAGGTAGATGATACCGAAACTACATCACATGTTATATATCTTTGTATTACTAAGTAGCCTCATCCCATAGGTGTCTTAACCAAGTGTTGGGTATGTCTCTCTTCCAGTTTGGATTTGTCCTTAACCTCTTGATTAAATAGGTCAATGGTTTTCCTTGCATGTGTTGTGTTTAAACAATTTTTCTCCTCCTTGTGGTAGCTCTATAATCTAACCTAATACAGATTCAGACAATTGGATGGTAATTTGAGAAGAAAATCAATCAAATTATTTTCCTCCAGTATCTTAATAGTATCAAGATGATATACTTGTCAATTTCAAAACCAAAGGGTTAAATTTACCTGTCATTCTAATTTTGTGTATTCAACCCTATATATCACTCCTTGTTTATTACTGTATAAACTTTTATCTCGTTATATAATCAAGCCTTCTCAATCTATGTCAAATTACCTTTAAACCATTTAATGTGCATAATATGGTAATCAAATAGTCAACACAACTTCATTTTTAATCATATGAGAATGACAACATTAATTCTCGGTTGTTTTTAATACTTTGTCTCAATTGTAAGTAGTTCTTTATTTTTGTTGCAAAAACATTTACTTTTAGGGTAAAAAGAAGTTTTGGAAACTTGAGACACTAACCCTTTAAATATCCTCGGATAACCTTTGAGAACTGATTTAAAAACAAAATGTTAGGCCCCTATACTACTAGTGTAACCCCTTATTGTTATTAGTACAACCCCCTTATTATATTGTTGTACCCATGTAGTCCTCATATTGTTACTATTGTGCCCATAGAAGCCCACTAATGTTATTATTGTGCCCTTACAATATTATTGTTATGTCAGCTCTGATTATATTATGACCCCTTAGACTCCTATATATAGAAAGGAGGTCTTGTCATTTGTATCATCAAATAATTTTTCATTTGTGTAATGTAAAGGAGGTTTCCCCCCCAAAGAGGTTGAATTCTAAGGCATTGATCTATCTTTTCTATATTTTTGTGAGCTAGTTTCATAACATTTGGTATCAGAGCTTTGGATTCTAGGGTTTCGCTGCTCCAAAGAGGCCATCGTGGCATTTTTGCTATAACTTTTTTTTTGGCAACATTTCAGAAGCGAAAAAAACCCATTTGATACGAAATCATGTTGAACATTGGGTTTGAATTTCATTTCTTGTCTCACTATATTTTTGGAGATATGATCTGAGGAAGTTAGGGTTTTTGCAAGTTCCATAATTTTAGCTAAAACAGGACATTATGGAATGTTCGCTATAACGTTTCTGCTGCAACGTTTTAGAAGCTAAACAAAAAACCCATTTGAGAAGAAATCAGTTTGAACCTCAGGTCTGAATTTTAGCTCTTGGCTCACTACATTTTCAGATATATGATCTGAGGAATTTAGGGTTTTTGCAGACTCCCGAAATAAATCCTAAACAGGTGACCTTGGGAAAATCATCATAACCTTCTCTCTAGGAATCAAATTGAAATTTCGTAAGAAGTTACAGAAATAGGACAAACTGTATTTTGTTTGGGCATATTTTCATAACCTAAGGTTGAAACAATGATACGTGGCACGTCTTACAAGTTCACTCTACTAAACTAGTCTATAATTAGGTCATTGCAAGATATTGGGAATAAATCTTTCTTTAGTGGTCCAATTGCGATCATACTTGTGGATTTAGAAAGAGGACTCAGAGGGCTATTACAGATCCAAATTTTAGAACGTAAATATCCGAAAGTATAGATTTATAGTCGTTTCAATATCAAGCTCCTAAAATCAAGAAAAGGCAATTTGAGGAAGTTTGATGGCAAGGATCCGGTAAATTGGATACTGCAAATGGAGCAATATTTTGACCTACATGAGGTGAAACTATTACAAAAGGTCCGTATTGCATCTTCATATTTAGAACTAGATCAAGTTTTATGGTATAAAGGGCTTCGTTCTCATAAACCACTTGTTACTTGGTCAATTTTCACAGAGGAAATGATTTCACATTATGAGGATACAAAGAGAAACATATTCTTTAGCCAATTGATAAATATCAAACAAAAGTGTTCAATGGCAGAGCACATTGAGGACTTTCAAAAATTGAATATAAGGGTAGATGATATTCCATAGAAGCAGAGGATTGATGTCTCCATAGGGACTTAAAAGGATAGCACTCAACATGAGGTTCGTCTTTGGGAACCTGATTCATTGGAGAATGCATTCAGGTTGGCAAGAAAAGTGGAAAGCGAAATTATGGAAACAAGGAATTCTACCCCTCACAACTGTAAACATGGAAGTGTTGTTTCTCCTAGCCTTCCACAACCTACAAGGGTGACACCACAACAATTGGAGAAATAAGAGAAAAAGGGCTTTGTTACAATTTTGATATCAAATGCACTAAAGGTCATAAGTGTGTTGAGACGAAATTATTTTACATAGATTAAGAAGAGGAGGAAGAAAAGGATCAAGAAACATCAAAAGAAGAGGATATACACCAGGAACCAACCCCAGAGAAAGAACAAATGAATCCAACCATATGTTGTAAAGAATTGGCAAGAATTACCACTCCCCAAACTCTTAAGATAAAAGGACATATCAAGAAGAAAAAGGTTCAAGAAGTGAAAGATTACATCGATAAAGAAGAAATGAATCCAATCATATCTTGTAATGCATTGGCTGGAGTTACCACTCCTAAAACTATCAATATAGAAGGACATATCAGGAAGAAAAATGTTTAACAAGTGAAAGATTACATCGAGCATCAAGAAATGAATCCGACGATATCTTGTAAAGCATTGAAAGAAATTACAACTCCTCAAACTCTACAGATAGAAGGACATATCAAGAAGAAAAAGGTTCAAGCAATGAAAGATCACATCGAGCATCAACAACAAGTTCTCCAACTTTTAAAGGATAACGCCACTTTGGGCAGAATCAAATGAAACAACAGGTAGATCAACATCGCAGTGAAAAATGTTTTGATGTAGGTAATTGGGTATTTTTACGGCTACATCTCAAGCAAGCTATTTATGAGAAGGAAATGTTGGCAATACTACATGCACTTAAGAAATGGCAACCTTACCCAATGGGAAGACACTTCAAGGGAAAAATGGATCATGATAGT
>APFE031298314.1:105156-133812 GCA_000404065.3 Pinus taeda | reverse complement strand
GATCAATTTTAGAGTATCTCATCAAGTGGAAGAACTTACCGCTGAAGATTCCACATGGGAGGACAAGAATTTTATACAGAAGCATCAAGAACTACTCAAGCGTTGAGGACAACGCTTTTTGAAGGAGAGGGGCATGTTAGGCCCCTATACTACTGGTGTAACCCCTTATTGTTATTAGTACAACCCCCTTATTATATTGTTGTACCCATGTAGTCCCCATATTGTTATTATTGTGCACATAGAAGCCCACTATTGTTATTATTGTGCCTTACATTATTATTGTTATGTCAGCTCAGATTATATTATGACCCCTTAGACTCCTATATATAGAAAGGAGGTCTTGTCATTTGTATCATCAAAGAATTGTTCATTTGTGTAATGTATAGGAGGTTTCCCCTCGAAGAGGCTGAATTCTAAGGCATTGATCTATCTTTTCTATCTTTTTGTGAGCTGGTTTCATAACACAAAAATTATTCTCTTTTACCTCCCTGTGCACACATTCATTGACCCCGTGGTAAAATTGGGTTTTGAAATACTAAAAGGAAAAATCAATATTTCATCATTCAACAATAAAAAATCCTCTCAAATGATAAAATATTTTTCTTCAACTGAACTTATGACCAAACCACTAAATTTGTTAACTGATATACACTGGGTTTTTAATATTTTTGACAAAAATATCAACCACTGTCTAAACAAACAAATAGATTTTTTATATACTCAGATATAAGTCAATTTCATCAGACTAATTTTTTGTTGTAAAGATACAATTTTAGTGAAAACTAATTTTTTTGAGTATTCCAACCCTTTGTTTGTAGAATGTGATTTTTTTTACTCAAAGACTCAATTTAAATTGTTGAGGAAGCAAATCAATTTCCTAAATGAACGCCATTATGGCACAAACCAATTTATATGAAAACAAAGTATAGTTATTTCTTAGGCACAATTTTCAAGCATTTTTTAAGTAGAGTTTATGAGGAGAGCAACTGTCAATTACATTTTTTATTGCTCGTAATTCTCCTATGATATTTAGCCATATGAACTCTAGAGTTTCACTATTTTTTTCTTATGCACATTGTGGGATGCTTTTGAATTCATTCTCACGATTTTTCTAATTAAAATATTGGGTTTTGGTAATGGTAACACTTACCTCTATACTTCTTCTCCTATGTAGTTAAATTTTGAGTGTCTTCCTCCATGAATTTTCTCTTCGACATTGAACACGTGCTCTGCAAAATCAAGGTATCAATATGACTTCTTCGAATTTTGTCTTTAGTACATGTCCAAAGATGAATTATACTTCCTTCTTTACAACAAATGGACAAAACTTAGTTTAATTGACCTCTACATATGAATTCGACATATAAATCAAACTCATGCGAACAACCATACTTGTTTTGGGATCAACATGAATTAAACCTATAATTCATTATCCTCAATATTGAATTCAAGCTATCTTTCACTTTGTTCATATCTCTAAAAAACAAAGTGTGCTAAAAAAGTGTAATTATGCTTTTAAATCAAAGTTTATACATGTATTTTGTTTCTTGGACATAATACTTATGAGTTTGAGTGATATGTCAAGATTTTAAAAACCCAGTCTCTTAATCATTATAACATATCTCTTCCTACTTGTGGTGGCTTTCATTCTCCATGATTAAAATGATGCTCCATTACCTTTCTTCCCCATGCAATTATTAAAATGATTGTTGTGTTCTTATATCTATTTTTTAGAACCTTTTTGAGCTAACCTCTGTACTTTGAGAATTTATTTTTTAAAACTAAACTTGATATTTTGAAATAATTTATATTAAAATCTCATATTATGTCTTCATTGATAATAACTAATTGCATATGGTTATAGAGAGAATATGAAGAATACCAAGGTAGTAGGAGAATAGTAATATAGGAGCGAAAAATAGGATATAAAATAGTCAAAGGCTCTTGAGGGAATATGAATTAGGATATAGGTCTCATCAGAAATGGTTTTAAGGGTCTCACAAAATTTTGGATCTCGGACCATCAAAATTTTGAGACAAGTAATTTTTTTAGGGAAAAGTTATTTATTGTAAAACCTTTAATTCAAAAATTTAATGTAACAATTCAAACATTGTAAAATAAATGATTAAAACTCCTTTATAGGTAGCTATATATCATTTTTGTTGTTTGCATTTTTTGAGGATATAGCTAAATTTTGACAGGTCCTTGATGATGATAATTTGGCTAACTGCAGGTCCTCTAATGATGAATAAAAGATTGATTCATGTCCCTTTGATAATAATGTTATGGGGCATATTTCAGGTCCCTTTGATGATGATTTTAACTAATTATGTTGTTGTTATGATGCTGATAAAATATGGAAAATTTTGAGTTCCTCATGTGATGATAATCTGGAGCTAGTTATGATGTTGTTAGGTCCCTTTGATGATAATTTGGAGCTAGTTATGTTTTTGTCAAGTCCCTCTAATGACGATGAAATAGGGTTGATTATATTACTACCAGTTCACGCTGATGATGATGAATAGAACTACCTATGTTGTTGCCAAGTCCCTTTGTGCTTTGATGGTTATCCTTGGATTTTTATTCTTGGTCTTATGTTTTCTCCTTTCTTGATGGAGTTTTTATTTTCTTCTTTTAATTTCTTATTCTTCATTTTAAGTTGCTCAATCTCTTTGATCAAAGCAATTTTTTTCTCTAATAGAACTTTATTTTGTGCTTTATATTTAAGTGGTATGCTCCCTATGATATCACAAAAGGTCATGATTTCATTGAGCATAAAATATAATCTTTAATGATATTTGTTTATTGGATGGATGATAATTCTCTTTCCCTCTGAATCTTTGAAAAAAATAATCATCTTTGATTAAGCCATCTACAAAATGAATGAGTTGTAGTACAACAAGATTAGGATTCCTAGATGTATAACAATTCTATGTATATCGTATAACAATCTCTGAAAGTAAAGATATATACAAGAGTTTGAAAAAAAATTCAAGTATTCTCCTCAAATTCTCCTAATTGTCATTAGAGAGTACTTACTACTTTTTGATACAAAATTATTGGATGGATCTTTTATTTCGAACTTTCATTAGCTAATTGTTTCCTTTTTCGATGGAAATTCAAGTTTAAGATGTGCCAGGAACCTATAATTTCACAACTAAACCTTTTTACTATTACTTTCTTTTCCATATATATTTTTCTTCTTCTTCTTCTTCTTTTTTATTAGAAAAGTAAATTTTTGGATGGAATAGGGGTAGAAGTATTGTTGTTGATACCCACAACTTGCATCGCAACTTGTTGAAATATTAGGGAAATAAAATCATCTCAAATGACTGGTTTGTTGTAGAGCTTCATTCTGTGGCCATTTACCACAAATGAGACTCCTTCCTCATCAATCATCTTTATCTTGACTAATCCATTGTCAAATAATTCTTCTATTTTATAGGGGCCTAACCAGTGAGTAGTAAATTTGCCTTTGAAATCTTTGAATTTGGAATCAAAGAGAAAAACCAAATAACCAACTTTGAGCTCCTTTTTCTTAATGAATTTGTCATGCCATTTTGACCTCTATTATTGGACAATTATGTTATGTTATGTTTTTTTTCTTCTTTTTCTTTTTTGTGTGTGTAGAAAAATGACTTATAATTTTATTCATCCAAGAAGATGAAAATTCTATTTTGTATATGCGCAAAGTGCATTCTATAAAATAAACCATTCAACCCTATAAAAATGCATTATAATAAAACATAATGAAACCCTAGGGAATAGAAACCCTAGGCCACAAAATATCAGAAAAATTAAGATGCAAGGCATGCAGGCCTGCCAAATAACCCCAAAGGGAGCACATATTAAACCTAAAACAACAAGCCATGGAACATTACTATGCAAGTCATACAACCCCCAAAAAAATCTTGAAGAAGAAAGGGCATAAGGCTCGTAGACAAAACCCATCAAGGGTTGCTTAAATTCCAGAGACAAAAACCCTAAGATAGGGCACCAATCACTCCTGAAGCCACATCCCAAGCCTAAAAATGGTAGCATGAAATGGGAGACATAGAGCTCGAAGAAAATAAGAAAAGACATCAAAACTCGAAACCACGAACCATGGTGACAACTGGAAATTAGGAAACTAGCATCGACTCCAGACACTGACAAAATGTAACGGTACGCCAAAGAACATGATGAAGACGAGAAGGAAGAAACAACATTCAAAAGCTCAACCCAACAAAATTTTGAAACACCTTGCAGAAGCACCACACAAAGATAACTTGCTACAAATAGGTACACCTACTAAGGAACAAGAAGAAGGCCACTAGCTACATGAATGAGTAGGAATGAGCTAGGGAGCCAAAGCGGTTAGGGTTCTTGCCACCCCACTACCCACTCCCTCAACTCTCCCTCCCAATGGAATTTATTGATTATGTTATGTTGTAGTGTCTCTTGTCTAGTTTCATCAAGTTGATTCCATTGCATAGTTCTTTATTTTTTAGATTTATAAAATTCTAAACCTAACTCTACTGGTAATCTAAATGGTTGGACTTGGAATTCAATAGGAAGAAGAATTTTCTTACCAAACACCAATTCATAAGGAGTAAAACCGATAGTACTTTTCCAAGTAGTTCTATATGCCCACAAAACTTCTAGAAGCCTATTTGCCTAGTCCTTCTTATGTAGTTGGACTGTCTTAGTCGTGGTTTCTTCTAGAATCTTATTGGTAGATCTACTTATCCATTGGTTTGTAGGTGATAATGATTGGATTTTCTATTCTTGATATTATATTTCTCTGCTACTTATTTTATTAACTTGGAGGTAAATTGTGCTTCGTGTTCAATGAAAATCTCTTTAGGAATTCCAAAATATGAAAAATAGTATTCAAAGATAAAATTGGCTGCTGACTGCTCAAAATCTATTGCTAATGCGTTAGCTTCTGCCCATTTGATAACATAGTCAATATATACCAGGATGTAGATTTTTCCTTTTAACTTAGGGTTGATTGGTCCAATAGAATCTAGATCCCATTATTCAAATGGATCTAGAAGAAATTTTGACTACAAGGGCATTTCATTAACTACTATTGGTTGGCCCATCCTTTGACATCTATCACAACTTCAAACATATTTTCTTATAGATTTTATAGGTTGTTTTTTGTTTGCAAAATACCCACAACAAGTTCCATCATGACAGGCTTTAAGAATATCAAATATTTCATCTTCTCTAACATATGGTCTAATAACAAAATCAAATTATGTATACAAAAGGTTTCCATTAATCCAACTATATATTGCAATTACTATTTTCTTTTTCTCCTTTTAAGTAAAATGAGGTGGAAATTTTCTTGAGGACAAATATTTTTCCACATCAGAAAACCATGATGTTTTAATTGATATATCATATAAATATTCATTTGGGAAATCATAGAAAACTAGAACAATATCACCAAGGTCATTTGGGTGGGATAGAAGGTTTGCTACATGATTATCCCTTCTGGGATGGTCGATAATAGTGATATTGAATTCCTACAATAATAACAACCATTGTGAAATCATGTCATTAGTAATAGGTTTATTCATCAAATATTTAATAGTTGAATGATCGATGTGGATAAATACTTCAAAACTTGTAACATAATGTCAGAATTTGTTTATTGCATACACAATTGCTAACATTTATTTTTCAGTGATAGTATAATTCAATTCAATAGGGGTTAAGTTTTTACTAATAAAGTAAATAACATAGGTCTTAAGATCTTCTTTTTTCACCTAAATATTTCCCCCACTGTAGTATCAAATGCATTAGTGGAAATGTGCAATGGTAAGGACCAATTAGATCCTCTCAAAATTGGTGTAGTGGATATATTTTCTTTGATAACTTCAAGAGAAGTTTGATAATTGGAATTACAATAAAATTATACATCTTTGGCAAGTAGTTTAAACATAGGAAGGGCTATTTTACTAAAATTTGCAATGAATCTACAATAATACCCTACAGAACCTAGAAAAATTTAGACTTCTTGTTGACTTGATGGACTAGGAAAATTAACAATAATTTCAATGTTGGTTGGATCTACATTCATTCCTACAACAAAAACATGATGTCCCAAAATAGTTCCTTCTCTTGTCTTTGAGGTTTCTACGAGTCTCATTATTATTTAGATTACCTTCTGGATACATCGCATAAGGTTTCTTTTTTTATCGACGTTTCGAACCGGCAACGGTGGTTCATCTTCAGGATGTGAAAGATTATTGAAAGATTGGTCTCAGTTTTCCAACTATATATATAAGATGCTTAGCCGACAGATACTAGGATTTCTTAAATTATTTTTAAATTGTTCTATTTGTTTTAAAATTGTGATAGAATTAATTTAATTATTCTCTTATGTTTTGTATTTTTTCATTAGGTTTATGGTTATATTAATTATATTTGTATTACTTATTACGTATTTTAATTAATTTTATAATTATATAATTATTTTAATTATATTTATTTTATTATTATTTTAATTTTATTATTGTAATTATATTTATTTCCAATTTATTTATAATTATTTATTGATTATATAATTATTTTAATTAATTATTAATTTTAATTGTTATAATTATATTTATTTTCAATTTATTTATTAATTATTTATAAATCCTAGTATCTGTTCGACTAAGCATCTCTTATATATATAGTTGGAAAAATGAAACTAGTCTTTCAATAATCTTTCACATCGTGAAGATGAACCACCGTTGCTGGTTCAAAACGTCGATAAAAAAAGAAACCTTATGCGATGTATCTAGAAGATAATCTAAATAATAGTTCCTTATGTTAGTAACATAAAACAATTTTCATTGTGGAGGGCCAAATTATTTTCTATACATATTTTTAAAACTTTTTTGTGATTGATTAAGTATTCTTCAAAAGTATCACAATATACAAAGAAATCGTCCATATAAAATTTAAGATATTCATGAATTAGATAAAAAAAGATGGCCATAACTACTCTTTGCAATGTGGTTGGTGCATTACATGGCACAAAGGGTAATACCTTATAAGCATATGTTCCCCCAAGGAGATGTGAAAGTGGTTTTGTCTTGGTCTTCTGCAAATAACTTTATATGTTTGATCTCAAACTTTTGCAATCCATATTTATTTTTGAAACTGACTTTCAGATTATCTTTATATGATTATAACCATTAAATCCATTTAGAAAAGAAAATATTTCTTTCTAGCTAATATATCTAGGAATTACTAAATGAATGCTAACAGAAAGTGACCTTTAAGGGTGCCTTTATTCAATTCTTTGTAATCTACATAGACTTTCCATTTTCCAATTTTCTTAGGCACTACAACTAAGGGAGAAACTCATTGATTGTTAGAGACAGGGTAAATGAAATCTCTCTAAAAAATTCTGAAGTTCATCCTTTACTATCCCTTTCAGCATTAGATTCACCCCTCACTGAGACTATCTTATAGGCCTAGCATTTTCTTCCAAATACATATGATGAATGCATGCATTAGGGTGAATATGTTGCATATCCGTGCATTTCCAAGCAAATGCTTTGAAATAATTCTTTGGTAGTTGTATTAATTGATATTTTTGAGATGCTTTTAGTGTGGAAGTGATGTTTACATTTTTTTCCTCGTTCAAGTTTAAGAATTTTAGAGTTTGAATTTACCATTGAATTTATAGGAAAATTTGCTTGAAATGAAGAATGTAAAGAATTTATCTTGTAATTTTCTCAAAATGTTGCTCTAAAATATTAATTGTTGCAGCATATTGAATTGTTCTACAATATCAGGATTGGAAATGAAGTATTCTAACAATTTTTCATTTGATGCATCCCCAGAAGCAATAGCTTGATTAATAACAAATACTGGTTGAATGATTTTTTATTCTAAATTTGTTTCTTCAAGCCATGACAAATTTTCAAATTTATTTGAAGTTTTAGCAAGGGGATATAATGCTATTTTCTTGTTTTCATTCCCTTTATAGATTGTTATTTGTTTTCGTCTATATTTGATGAATGCATAAACTATAGCCAGCCATGGTCTTTCGAAGATGAGGGGATGTCAACCCAAAATTTATTTGGGTTGTAGAATTAATAAGTATAGTTTATATTCCTAGGAATCCAATGAGACTAGTAAATCTTTTGTTACAACTTCCAACTTAACCGCTGATCTGTCATACAATTCAATTATTGTAGGTGTGATTGAAGATTGTGTAAATTTAAACTTTGCATTGTATCCACTATCATTGTATTAATTGTTGCATCTAAAATAATTAAAGGATTTGAAATTAACAAATTGTCAATTGTAATTGTAATTGTAACCATAGGAATTTTTTTTTTTCCCCTAGAAAAATCGTAGTCTTTCATTATCGTTGAAAAATTACATGTTGTAGATGCCTCTTGGCATATGCTATAAATAGATTTGTAAAAAGATGCTCAATATGATGCATAGATCCTTTCACACCACGCAGGGTGTATGGATTTCATGAAATAAACATGTAAATGCAAAAATATTTATGTACAAGTGGGGAAAAGTCGGACTTTTCATCCTTTTTTCTTCTCAACCTTTTTCCAAACCCCCTGTGATTCTGTGGGAGTTATGAGTGCTAATGAATTTTCAGCCACAAGTTGTGGGTTATCAGAATCTGATGTGTCTGATGTATGTTGGAGTTTATTTCTGCCCATATCCATTTCTGCTCTTCTTGCCATTGCTGCCTCTATATCTTCCTGTGGATTTATATCTTCTGCTCCTGGTTCTTTATTCATCTGAGTGTTCTCATTTTGGTTGACATAATCCATCTCTTCTTCCTCCTTGTCATCTAGGGAAGGTGGTGGAATATGCCATCCCTTTGGTTGTTTTTCTGTTTTCTTTTTTCTGCGATTGTCTTTTTTGACTGCTGGGCACGTGCTTTGTAGGTGTCATGTTTGTCTACATATTCGGCATCTGAATGCAGCGTTTTCATAATCTAATACTTGTGTCCAGCTGCTCTGTCTATGCTTCAACTGAATTTGGTCTGGCAGGCCTTTGCTAAGGTCTACTTCCACACATATCCGTGCAAAAGTGTATATTCTTTCCGCCACTCACTGGGTGTCCATTTTAATGTAACGCCCAATTGTATTCTCAATTCCAGTGAGTACTTGCTGATTCTAGAGATGTATTGGGAGGTTGTGAAGCCGCACCCAAACTGGTATCTTCGAGACAACCATTGTGTTTGCATCAAAACCAGGGAACCATGGTGTGATGAAGAGTCCAGTGAATCCTTAAAACCAAGGTCCTTCCTACATTACTATGTCTCTGTCTATTACTGATAGAAATTTCACTATAAAAAACCCCTTGGAGCAGAGATGTATTTCACAGTGCGCGGTCCAGTTCGTATAGATCCAAAGAAAAAGGTCTGCCGGTTTGGGCCAAAAGCAGTTAAATCTGCATATTAGTGCTTGGCTTTCAGATATGGAGCATTTCTCATCTATTTCTGGTGTATCTATGTTGTATTATGGAGTGTGATTCAACTGTTCCACAATGTATGGCCTTGCATCCATAATGTTTGGTTCGGTGCTATTCCTTCTGTGTTTTTTCCTTGTAGGGCATTTTTGAAAGAAATGTTGCCTGGTTTTTTCCCAATTGAACCAGTGCCACTTCCTTCTGCCCTGTCTCGATTCGTGTTATTTTTGGTTGCACCCCCTCTTAACCACAGATTGAGGTTAATTGTTGTCAGGGGTGTGATTCTGTATTCCCAAACGTGTTTAGAGTCCTGTAACACTCTGCCTCCATGTATCAGGTTTTGTGTTCTGATGGGGTAACCCAGCTTTTGCATAATAATATCCTGCATTTTCTCGACAGTATTTGTCTCTTTTACCCAAATTATTTTCGATTTTCCTTCAGGGTTTTTTGCAAGAACTTGGAAGCTGTGATCTCTTATCAGGTTTCCAGATCCTGTTTTTGGCAGATCTAACCTCGTGTTTTTGTTCTGCTCCTTTTGTTCACTGTGGCATAGCTTATTCGATGAGGGGGCTTCCAGATTTGACCAAAAAGAGGGTTGTTCTGCCACAAGATGTTCTGAATTTATAAGCCTTAGACTCGATCTGTACTCGACCCCGTGTAATGATGGATATGGTGCCCAATCAGGGCTCAATGGCCAATGGATGTCCAGATCGGCGTCATAATAAAACAGATCAGCGTTCTGATAAGCAGAGATCTGGGGTTTTTTGTCCTGAGGGCTCCATTATTACAAGAGACAGCTCCCTCACCGAGCATGATCTCGCAGGCAGCTACGGCCTTGGGGCAGACTGTCAAATATCTGATCCATGTACATTTCCTCATCTCGTCCAAACCATTTGTGCCGATCAGGAGTTTATCGGTTGTCTTCATCAATTGAGGGAGACCTGTATGCACCATATCTGGGTAATTGCACACCTCTGTTTTCCTTGTACACCCTGTCTGTTGCAGATAACATAAGAGTCTTATTTCCTGTGCACCAAAAAAGACCCACGCAGTTCACACGGCTTCTGGCTTCTTGGAATCTCCAGATGGTTGGCCGACGTGAGAAAGAGCCATCGCTATCGCAATGATCAAAACCCCCATAGGAATTCTTGGATCCATATACTTTTCAGTTTCAATTGAATTTAACATTAGGCTAGCTAAATGACCAATGTCATGTATTATAGTTGGATCTTTCTTTCTTTTCTAAGATTTGAAACAAGATTCCTTAATTATTTTGTGTATATTGGAATTTATTTGATATCTTGTAATAAATTAATTTTAACAAATAAATTATTCAATTGATCTAATAAATCATTGATTTTTCTACAACTAAACTTTTTGGAAAGGGAGGTATTTTAGTAGTTAAATATTGATTCCAATGAGCTTTTTGCTTTTAAATGTTTCTATGATTGTTGTTGTGTCAATTTTGCTTTGAATTTCCCATATTTATTCTTGATATTATTTAATTACAGGAGTTTCCTTTTGAAATACCTTTCTTGACCTTAAGTGAATATTCTCAATAGAAACATTGAATACATAGGAAGTGTTTCTTCTGAATTATATGCATGTTTATGCACTTTAAAATTAGGTTTTTCCACTGGCTGGGATGGTCATTGAGTAGGTTCAAGATTAGGTTGATTAGAAGGAAACATATTAGGGGTATTTTGACGTAAGAAATGGGCCTCGAAAAAAAAAAAAAAAAAATGTACTAACAAAATTAACTTTAAAATAACCAATAGGATTCAATATGGTGATTTCATCCTCAAGGGAAATTGTTTTGGAGGGAAAAGAAGATTTTTTTTTTCAATTGTATTTTTGACTTATCTCCTTGTAGGTTCAGTCAAACATCAAGAGTAGACACCCTTTAGATGTGGAATTAGATTTCACATCCAACAACTACCCACTATGCATAGTTTTGAGAAGATCCACATTGAAAAAATATGAAAATGCATGAAAAGTTGTATTCTACTATTGATGTTTGAGTGGACCTACAAGGAGATCAATCAAAAATACAATTAAGAAAAAGTATTTTCCTTTATTTTTCTTTAAAAAACATGCCTTATTATATTATTTTAACTATTATTTTGTTATTTTCCTTAAGAGGACTATTTTAGACCTCAAGATTCTCCTAATGGAAGTTGTTGTGGTTGGGTTACTTCTGGTACTGTTACATAGTATTTTGTCATGCCTCTTGCACTTCCCTGTGACATACCCTGAACTGCCTGAAACTTGATCATTATACAATATACTCATCCATGTATACAACTCATATCCCTCCTTTAACTTTGCTTGGAAAATGTTTGGAGCTCTCCTTGAAGAAATAGCTCTTAAAACCCTAAAATGAGGGTCATCACTCTTATGAAGCTCAAAACCATGATGGTATCCTATTTCACCGTGTTTGACCTGTGATGGCATCACTCTTTTCCCTCTCATACCTAAAATTAGCACCTGGATTGAACCTCAAGCTGAAGGAAGGCAATGCCAGGGTAACCACAAACCACGCTTAGCCAAGTAGCTAGCCCTACTAGGCCAAGAGAGGGCTCTCTCTGTAAGGATCTCAGCCAAATTGACTACATCTAGAAACTGATATTAGGCTAGGTATAGTAGCTCAAAATTTGATTTGATTTTGAAGGGTTTTGCTAGATCACAAGGAGCGAAACAATTAGGGCAAGGAAATTAGGTCAAAACTGTAGGGTGTTCGATGGGGCAAGGTAGGCACAATGATTAGAATTGTATGGTTTGATGGATGAGGTGAAAACATAGGTGAGGATCTAGCAAGAGCATGTAAACCTAATGGATTTTTCCTAAACTGAAGAAAACACAGATTGTGAAATGTCTACCCAAAATAGAGCATAAAAGTTCTAGATTCTTCCCAGACTTGTATACATTCTCATAAAGAGTATGAAATGATGAAATGGAGTCAAAAATACATTTTAACACATGAAAACATAAGAAAAATTGAACCGAGCATCATACCACATGCATCCCAAAGAAATAGCTGCAATTTTTCATTAATCTCCTGTTGTAATTGATACAAAATGATGTTTATTAAGGCCTAAGCAATCTCACTGAATCCAACCCCTAAAAATGACTATGGAAATACATAATATAGGCTTCAAACCACCCATCCTAACCTCAAGGGGTTGAATCCATGAGAAGAGGGAAAGATCCAAGAAAAGCTGAACTAATAACAAAAGAATAAGGTGGTCAAAGTGACTCATCCCTAATCCGAGCGAACTAATTGATTACAATTCATGAACTTGATTTACCTAATGTATTTACCCTAGTAAGTACTATAAACATGATAATAAAATTTAACTCATCATTCACATAGATAAATTCAAGATTTTCCAAGGTGAAAGTGAAAACTGGGATGAAACAGTGAAAATTTGGATAAAGTGTCAAATGTGCAATGCTAGTGCTAGGCGCGCCCTTCAAATTTAGCTGCACTTTTGGAGGCCTTCCTGATGTCTAAATTAGGCCCACAATAGCGTGTTGGAAATATATACCTGTCTAATTTCTAGAACAACTTGAATCTATGAATTTCGATGTCATTTTCCCAGTCAAAAACCAAATCTCCCAACACTGCTCAGCGCGTAGCACCCAGGGCAAAAAGGTTTTTTTTTAGGTGTTTTTTGACCTTTTGACCAACCAGTCCTCCTCCAAATCCTTAGCAAAAGTATAGGGTGTATGTACTCATCACTAGAAACCCAAAAATGCTGGCCTTTTTTTGATTAGATGCCTCAAAAAAGAGCGCAGCACCCAAGGCATTGCACGTTTGCCTTCCATGACTGTGAAAAAACTGGACTGAAAAACACAACAGCTTCCTTCAAGCTGAAAAATGGTTCAACATGCCCAAAAATGTGTTTTTATGACTGATAAAAGGTTAGAGGCATGTAGGGATGCCTCAGTAAGTATGTGAAGTCTCCTACTCTCCTCTTGCTTGGTCAATTTGTCAATTTTCTCATGAGCTCTTTTGAGATTGCTCTTTGCGACTTGGTTCCTCTGTGCAAAATACTTGGCCATCTTCCTTTGTATCTCAACATCTCTGTTTGCTTTGTCCAAGAGGGTCTCCAAGTGTGTTTTCACCTTCTCAAGCCAAGACTCTCTGTTCTTAGCTATGTCCTTGACCAATTTCTCATTTAAAGTGAGCCGCTCCTCCAATTCTACCTCCTTTTTCCTTTCAAGCTCTAAGGCTCTCTTTAATCCTCTTGTTCTTGGTCTTTTTCTCTGTCCCTATTCATCATCTGGCTCTCCATAATATCCATAAGCCTCATCAAGCTGAAATTTAGCCTTCTCAGCCTCCCTCTTTGCATTGATGTACTTAGTTTGCATCAATTCCTGCTTGACCTCTAGTTGCTTGTTCTCTTGCTCATAAAAGGAGATGATATATTTGGCCCTTTGTAAACTAGTCTCAAGCTCCCTGATTTTGGCATCCTTTGCTTTCAAGGCAGCCTAAGTGATTTTGTCTTTCTCCTCATCACTTGAGTTCACAAGGAGAAACTCCTTTTTGGTGTCATGTTTTTCATGTTGTTGTTTGACCTCCGCTTCCTCCACGATTTTCTCTTTTCCTTTAACCTATAATGATGATGACGAAGCCAAGGCCCCTCCCACTTTCCGTGGGGTAAACACCTGCCTCTTTCCCCTTCTTCTAAACTAGCGTGACTCTCTTCTACCATGTTTTTAAGGTGGAAACTTGAGGGACTAATATGTGGGTCAAGGTGAGTAAAATAGTGAGGGATATTGAATGAAGTACAAGCAAGGATGATTTGAGGGTGACAAAGTCTATGAAGTGTTGTAATTTTGATCAAATAGGTGATTTTGGAAACATACAAGAAAGGCTTTGCTAGGGTTTTAAAATTTAGGATGCCAACTTTCTTAATTTATGGAGAAAAAGAGATACTGAGCCACTTACTTGTTGTATACAGGTAATAGAAGCCTTTGTAGCTTGAGCAGATGAAGAAAAGTGGTGTTTTGGCACTCCTAGGGTTTGCTAGGCTTTACTGGCCAAATGCGCAGCACCAAGTGCCAGTGCGCAGCATCCTTGACAAATGTGCCCTTCAACGCATAGGTGCACAACACCGTTGAAATTTTCTCTAGCTCGGTCGAGCAAACGCACCCTTTGCTGCATGGCGCGTGGCACCACACTTAGGCACACAACGACTCTACCCAGCACGTAACGTCCTGGTTAAATGTTCCCTCCAACTTACAGGTTGACTTTGACTGCCTTTCTAGTGTCCAAATTGTGCCCATGATATCTTTTTGGAAAGGTCTCTCTCTTGGCTACACAATGAACCTATCAAGAACTAAAAATGTCAATTATAGCCCCTGAAAAGTTAATTCTCCAAAGACTGGTCAAAAAGTGCAGAATGAGGGTGCAAAAATGAAGTGTTACCTTGCAGGAAAGGTTTGGAAGTCTTCCTCAGCTCCAAATTGAAATCATGATAGCTCATTGGAAAGATATTTCTCTCTAGTTATCATTTGACTCATCAAGAAAGTCATTTGGATAATCCAGCTAGAAGAAAAATTGATTTTCCCAAAGTCATTGTAGAAGTGTAGCAACTCTCTTGTAGCAATTGTATTTTTGACATTTCTCTAAAACCATGACACTTGTGTAAAAAGTGAAGGAGGTTTCATCTTTGGCCTATTATGGACAAAAACCTCTCTCACTTTTTCCAAATTCATCCCTGTTTGGTCTAAAACATAGTTTGAAGAAAAATCGGCCCTATGTGTGGCAAATGATTTGTCTCTTGGACTAACGTATTGAAAAATGATGGAAACATGATGTGTATGAGTTGAAATGGCCTCATACTTTCTGAAATGACCTCCCTTATGCCTTATATACTTATATGTCTCTGATTCCATAGCCAACCCTAGCTCAATGGGTGAGGAAATTAGGGTTTAGGGCTTGTGGAAAATGATGATTTGGACACCCTTGGGAAAAGAAAACTCCCTTTGGCATGAACTTAACCCTTTGAAACTTTACCCTTTCACTTGACTATCTCCTTTGACAAATTGATCTTTTGATGGTCTGGCATCTTTGGAACATTGAGTTAACAACTTGGGCTAGTGAAATTATTACATTTGAAAGACATAAATTTAGATAATGAAATCATCTTCACATAGTGAAGGGATGTTATTTGATCACCCTTTACTTGTTGGTCTTATGCAATGGAATGAAACCTTGGCAACCATAATGACCTAATGAAACCTTGAAAAACCATAAAATACCTAATGAGACCTTGAAGGACTGAATTTCAATATAACATAATGACCTCATGACTAATACAAATGGCATGATAAAAATTAACTTTATGGATGATGTACAATCAACAAGATATGAAACTATGCCAGCAAGTAATCACATTTAGGGAAGAGTGAGGTTTTTGGACTAGGACTACAATCGGTGACTAATTTTTTTGCATGACCTAGTGGAATGATAAAATATTTCTTAGTGGGACACCTAAAATGAATATGAAAAGAGCAGTTTTGATCACTGATGGCAGTATGCAAATACTAAATCTAACACCTACAATGATCCCAAAAAGGTAATTTTCACAAATAGGATGAGAAGCTTCATGATCTAGAAGTTTCCAGAGTGGCGAGCTGGAGGTGGTTTCGCATAGATGAGGTCGAATCCTCCTACTTTGGCCTCTTTGTCTTATCCCTATGAGCTACCTCCTTGAGATATGGGCCTAATCCTATCTTTGGAGGAGTCCTAACTCCCTCTCCCAACCTATAAATTCCTCCTCTCCCATTCCAAAATGGTTGGTCTATGTCCATTTGCACCCCTATGCTGAGCTTGTGCTTAGAGGCTATTCATTAGACCTGGAGAAGAAGTGTTTGGAGAGTTTCTTAGCTTGGACTTGGATTACCACTCAAGGTGATCCTTTCAACATCAAGGCTATGGTTGTAAGCTTTCATTTGTTCTTTAAATAATATACAACTGCTGGTTCATCTTCCCAAAATATATATGTTCATGTATGTATTAGCTTGGTATTCCTTAATAAGTTAAGCAGGCTATTATCAGATTTGCTATTGGTTTTGGCATGCTTTGTTGTCTCTTGATTATTTGTGTAGGTACATAAGAACTGAGAGAAGTAGGAACAAGTCCGTGACACAAGCAATTCGAGGATCTCAACAAAAGAAATATGGATAGCATCATAATGAGGTAGGACATCTCTCTCGTTCTACTTTTCAATTATAATCTAGAAGGATGTCTAGTTGATTATCACTTCAGTTGCTACACCCACTCATTGGGCTAGAGGGATCGTCTCTATCCGTAAATAGGATTAACCTTTTCAACAAAATGGCGACTCTGCTAGGGAGCCTATGACCCTTTCCATCCAATCTTTCACCCTGATCTTTTGACTAGTTTGACCAACTGTCAATTTCTTGGCTTGTGTGCGTCAATCTGGGTTTATACCATCACTGATTACTACCTTAGAGTGATAATTCTAGATTGTTTCTTGGAATCTTTTTAGTTTTTTCCCATATTCCTCACCCATCATGGGTTTACCCTTTAAATTTGTGATGGCATCACGGTTTTTTCCTTTACAGTCGCGACGATCGCATTTTTACCTTTACAATCACAATGAAAAAAATTTCTTCATTTTTTGGTTGTGCTGAAATCATCACTACTTTGCTATACAAAGTAGTGATGCCATCACGAGTTTTCCTATGAAAAGTAGCGACAATCGCAGGTTTGGGTATATAAAGTAGTGATGATCCTTGAATGTGAGAATTTTTAAGTTTTCTTCCTTAGAATCTAGTGTGTCTTGGCCCCTAAGGTCTTTTTCCATCCTATATGATTGGATTTGTCAATGTTTTGATTGATTGCCTTGATTAATTTGCAAAATTTGTCTCGTTGGCTTCGAAGTGAAATTTGACTGAATTCTAGGGTTTCTAATCAACTAGTCATCACTTGTTGCTTGTTGGTGTCATTGAGATGCTTGTTTTGCTGATTGGTTGAGTCTTGTTTTCTGTGGAAATCATTGAAAACATTGTTTTGCATTTGTTTTAGCTTGTACCTTGAAATTTACTTTTAATGGAAATGCATTAGATTAGTTGCATTGAAAAGTTATTTTTTAAGATTCATCATTGAGAATAGATTACATTTTTTCAGTTATTGAAAACTAAAAACTGTATTAGGTGCATCAAACCATTCAAAATGAAAAGAAAATCATAGTTCATATAAGTGCATCTTAGTAAAGTAAAATAATTTTTCTTTCGGAAAAGTTGCATTTAGCATAGTGAAAAGTGAAAATATTTTTTACTTTTGGCATTGCATTTGGAAGGCGAAAGTGAAAGTTAGTCGAAGGCATTTTTCATGATGCGTTTTGTTTGATGCATTATTGATTAAGATTTTTTCCCTTGACTAGTCTAGATTTCATTGAAATGAAATTTTTCCTTTTCTCATATAGTTGCATCATAGGTGTTCAAGTGACATTGTTTTGAGCCCAAAACTAAAACATAATTGAAGATAAACTTTAAAATCTATCAATTAACCTAAGGATCATTTGAAACATTAACGTTCATATTTAGTGGTCTAGGCTAGAGACATGTTCCAACGTCCTTAAAAATTAGTAGTTGTCATTCACTTCGGCATTAGGCAACGCTAACATGGACTTGTGCTCCCTGTATAGTCACGTATATAAAGGGAGACCCCCATAGGTTGCAAACCTTTATCCATAGGAAGCCGAGTCTGCCACCCTATAAACGTGATACACCAAACACAACATTCGGGGAGATTACCTACACCTACATCAAGTCCTTGGTAATTTTGTTTGCTGAGGTATATATTGCAGTTCACAGCTACTTGTTACTCCTTTTGCCTAGAGTTATTTGAATAGTCATTTCGATCTTTTCTGACTCCTTAAATTTGGAAATATCATCGAGCAACTTGTCCTTTCAAGCTCGCTAAACCAACAAAAGTGACTAGAGTCACCTTTTTGTCCTTTTCTCGACTCTTAAAACATGAAAAGGAAAAGTTTTTGTTTCAAATTATAAAACTAATTGACCACGGAAATACTCCCTAGTAGATCTTAGGTTGACACCATTGGAAACATTTCATGAGTCTACTAGTCAAGGAAACCCCTCTGACGGGAATCCTAGTCCTTTTCCTTCTTTCAGAAATATCAGTGCTCACTATATGGCAACGTTGTCCTTTCTTGGATTGATAATTCACCTGCCAGTTTGATTATTTTCAACCTCAGTGGTCCTAAGTGTCCAAACTGATGTTCAACCGAGTTCTCCTCCACCTGAACAACATGAACCTCATGATGATCCTAAAGTTGAACCCTTTCCTTCTTTGCTTGTTTCTTCACCCTGTTCTTCCTCTTCGCATGGTGAAATTCTGGATTCCAGTAACTAGGAAGCTAAGAAGAAGAATAAGAGGACGACGAAGGAGAAGAAAAATAATCAAGGGGGAAACCAAGTAGTCATTGCTAAAGATGCAACTAATGTAGAAAAATCTTCCAACCAGCCCTAGAAAGTAAAATTCCCTTGCTTATTATGTAAGGGTGGCCACCTTCTTCGGAATTGTCTTGGTATTCCCAAGGTATTAGACATGTGGTCTACAAGTTCACAATGACCTTTTTCATCAACCTATGGTGATCATGCTAGTGATAAACCTTCAACTAGTAAAGCTCATGGGAAAAAGGAAAAAGTCAAATTTCCTTGTAAGTTGTGTGAAGGTAATCATCCCATTGACCTTTGCCTCTTATGGATGAAGCTTCCAAAGAGTTGGAAAACCTTACAACTTCTCAACCTCGTCTTCCGACTGGGTATCAAAAGCTTTCCCTTGATCCTTAACTAGTTGATCCAATGATTGATCAAAAGTCATATTTGGTCAATCCCATTCTCTCTTAAAGTGAGTCTCGTGAGTCTGTTCTTGACCAACCATTGATTGAGAAACTGGTAGACTGGACCCAACCTTCAGTTAACCGTACTTTTCTGGTAGAATGTGAACCTCAAACTACTCAAGGTCTTCTGGTTTCTTCAGTTTTGAATGAACTGGAGGGAAATCCTCTTGTTCCCGAGGTGCTTGAGAGTATTTCTTATGTTCCCATAAAGCAAGCAGTCAAATCTCATGTTCCTACGACCCCCCCTCTGAGTAGTTTAGTCGCTTCTTTTGATTGGAGTCGAGTGGCAGGATATCACCTTCCATCTTATGTGCCTTTCGAGATTATAGTACATGCTTACCATATGGTCATACCTAGAACAGTCATAAAAGTGGGTGCATCTATTAGTATTATGTCCTCAACTACTTGCCAAGCTTTGGGTTCTCCTCAGCTTGTCCTCGTCACCTAGAATTTGTTAGCTTTTAACAGAGGAACCAGTCAACTATTAGGGATCCTTCCTAAGTTACCTATTACTTTGAGAGGAAAGATTTTCTATATAAATGTGATGGTTTTCCAAGGCCCTTTACATTTTAATCTACAACTTGGTCATGAATATGTTTATGTCATGGGAGCTCTTGTTTATTCCCTCTTTCAAGTGATGTGTTTATCGCATGAAGGAAGCATTGTGATCATTGATCAACTTACATTCATTGGTCCTGAATCAACTCCTACTCAACCATCATCCATGAATGGTTCTTATGTGCAAGAGATATCACCCCCGCCACAAGTAAATTCTGTGGCCACCTATTCCATGCCCACATCTACTGATGATCTAGTAGGCGATGTAGTACACTATGTACTAGGGTCATTGGAGCCTAATTTTTCATTTGGATCCCTGGACATGTATCCCTTCCAGAGCATTGTCAAAGCAGGATGGAGCAGAGTTCCCTGTCTTGTGTCAAGCTCCTTAAAAAATGAAACAAAGGATATGAGGATAGTTCTTTTACTATGTCAACCTCATTAAAAAATGAATTAGGTATCCATGATCAGAGTTCTTTTACTTGTGTCAAGCTCATTAAGAAATGAAACAAATCCCCTTCTAATTTGAGTCTTTGATTAGATCTTGTAAAATCCCAGTCAAGTCTTTCACTTGATCTCGTAAGTAAACCTTCCTTCCATCCACTTAGGTGAATGAAATGAAGCTTGGGAGGCATGTACCTCAAATTGAGTCATTATGTTGGGGGCATGAAAATTTATCTCAAGCATAGTTTATCTTTTTTTCAAGCTTGTGTAAAAATGAAACCAAATTCAAGCATAGTTTATCTTTGTTTCAAGCTTGTGCAAAAATGAAATGAAACCCAAGCATAGTTTGTTTCCATTTCATGCTTGTGAAAAAATGAAACCATCTTTAAGTATACTCAAGCATAGTTTCTCATGTTTCAAGCTTGTGTAAAAATGAAACCATTTATCTCTTTACATCTTGTGATTGTTGTTTTTATCAGTCAATTTTTGCTAAATGAGCCTTGGTTTTTTCCTTTCCAACGTCACCATCTCTTTGGTCGATCATACATTTTCACTTGGTTGTTTTACCCTTGCGTGAGGAATATCTGCAATGAGTGGTCTTATTAGCCAGCCTCTTGACCATTACATATTTTGAGTAGTTCCATCATTACCATAACGAATTGCTATCCTTTTATACCACTCGTTCCTCCAGGTGGAGTCATCTTTGAGCTCTTTTCTGACTCTTGAAAACTGAAAAGATTTTTGAGTACTTGACATTTCAAACTCGTTAAATTAAATTAGTTGACGTCATCTTAGTATATGTTTACCCCTTTTTGGGGCTAAGATTGACTATTTACAAAAAAGGTACACCTTGGTTGATATGGTCAAGTGGTTCTCGCGAATATTGTTTCCACCTTTTCGAGTTTGAGGGACAAATTACGAAAAGGGACCTAACATATTTATTTTTAGTTTCTTTTTCAAAATCTCTAAATATGAAAAATACATCAAGTTATTCTTCCGTCGGACTTGTTAAAAATTAAACTACGAAAGACTCGTCACCATGATGAGACCGAGCTTCTCCTTCCTAGGGCTCATAAAACCTACTAGGATGGATTCATTCGAAAAATGAAATTATACGACAAGCATATGGTATCCTCTTCAAGCTTGTGTAAAAATAAAGAGGAACTCGCTAGAAATAGCGAGGGGAAATGAATATGAAACATCCTTTGTATAGGAAGCATGTCACTCTTGAACATGACACTCTTTTGCTCTCGTGTCGGGTTTGGGATATCCTCACTTAGTCACTTCTCCTTCCAGGTTTGGGTGATCCATTTTACCTCTCATTTGACTATTCCACCTTGTCATTATGACCTTTGGTCCTATGATGAGTCTAATGCTGCCACACTCCGGAGTTGTGTCACCAATATGTTCCAGAGAAATCCAATCTACAATTATTTACCTATTCGCCATTTGAGTCAATGTTACAGTCTTGAAACTTATTCCACTTTGTTCCTCATTTCATGTCGATGATGGAAAATCACTATTGCCCTCCTTCAGTGGGTCGCTTCCTATTGACTTCAACTCATTATCCATGAAGATGACTTAGAAGATCCCTCTTAGTACCTTAAAGCTTGCATGCCCTAATGGTAAGTTCTTCACATCCGACGACAGGTTTTTGTCATTGGCCTTTGATCAAATGGTTCCACGAGTGTTTGACTTCAGCTTCGTTATCACATTCATAGATTGTACTATCGTACCTTGAGAGCCATTGTCATTATGGGTGGTTCGTCTCATGCCTATTAACGGTCTACATTAATGGTCAGTAATTAGGTGTTTTTCTAGCATATTCGACTGTGACATGTTCATTCGCATGTTAGAATTCGTGCTTTGATTAGGTCATGATGGAGCACAAGAGCCTGATTCTTGTCTGATATAACTCAGGTTGCGTGGAGTTATATGTTATTCATGATCGTACACATGTTTCTGATATACTGATGGTTTTGACCATACCGTGGGGACTTTATATTTATGATGATCCTTCTATATTGGATGGTCGCATCCATGCCTTGGATCTTAGATTACAGATGATCCTTTTGTATTGGATGGTTGTGTCCATGCCATGGAACCTTTCATATAGTATTTATTATCCGGATGGCTTCGCCCATGCCGTATATTCATGTTTTGATATTAGATATGTATATTTATATGCATCGTTGATTTACAAGTCTCCTAACAGTGTGTGTCCTCATCCTTGCAAGAGCTCATAGATCATCTCTGCCATCACTCCTCGTTCTGCCTTCATGATTTAGGGGGCATATGTTACACAGTATTTTGTCACACCTTCTACACTTCCCTGTGACATACCCTGAACTGTCTGAAACATGATCATTATACAGTATAATCATCCATGTATACAACTCAGATCTATCCTTTAAGTTTGTTTGGAAAATATCTAGAGCTTTCCCTTAAAAATAGCTCTTAAAACCATAAAATGAGGGTCATCGCTCTTATGAATCTCAAAACCGTGATGGTCCCCTGTTGCACCATGTTTGACCTACGATGGCATCGCTCTATTCCCTGTCATACTCGTGATGATCCGAAAAAGGTAATTTTCCCAAAGAGGATGATAAGCTTCGTGATCTAGAAGCTTCCAAAGCGACAAGCTGGAGGTGGTTTCGCATACATGAGGTCGAATCCTCCTAACTTGACCTCTTTGTCTTATCCCTATGAGCTACCTCCTTGAGATGTGAGCCTAATCTTATCTTTGGAGGAGTCCTAACTCCCTCTCCTAGTCTATAAATTCCTTCTCTCCCATTCCCAAATGGTTGGTCTATGTCCATTTTCACCCCTATGCTAAGCTTGTTCTTAGAGGCTATTCATTAGACTTGGATAAGGAGTGCTTGGAGAGTTTCTTGGCTTGGAATTGCATTACCACTCAAGGAGAGCCTTTCAACATCTTGGCTATGGTTGTAAGCTTCCCTTTATTCTTTAAATAATATACAACTGCTGGTTCATCTTCACAAAATATATATGTTCATGCATGTATTAGCTTGGTATTCCTTGATCAACTAAGTAGGTTATTATTGGATTTTCTATTGGTTTTGGCATTCTTTGTTGTCTCTTGATTACTTGTGTTGTACATAAGTGTCGAGAGAAGCAGGAACAAGTCCATGACACAAGCAATTCGAGGATCTCAACAAAAGAAATCGGGATAGCATCAGAACGACGTAGGAAACCTCTCTCATTCTACTTTTCAAATATAATCTAGGAAGATGTCTTGTTGATTGTCACTTCAGTTGCTAGACCCACTCATTGGGCTAGAGGGATCATCTCTTTCCGCAGAGAGGATTAACCTTATCAACATGTACTAAAAGTTGTTGTTGAACATTTTGAGAGGGTTGAAATTATTAAAAAGGTGGTTGTTGTTGGAATAATGGTTGGAAATATGATGAATAAGATAGTTGGAGAGGTTTTTGGCAAGGTTTTTGGCATGGATGTTGGTATGGGGGTCATTTTCCATAAGCTTGTCCTTTCCAACCTTGTTGGTAAGGTTGGTATGGAGGTTGTTGAGCCAAACAAACCTACCATGTTATAGGAGTAGTGTATGTATTATGAACAAGATTAGGATAATATAGAAAAGGTGGATTTGGATATGAAGACATACTTTTAGGTTTGGTTTTCCAAGTTCTTCTTGGAGGTGCAATGTAATAAAGTGATTTCACTGCTTCATCTTCCTTTCTGTTTGTTTCCTTTAGTTTTTCTAGTGTTGGATGATTCTTCATTGAGTGTTTTTTACACAAATTCCATAAACATCAATATTATCCAAAGGAAAATAACATAAAGGATGTTTCTTTTTGCATTTTGTGTAAAATATAGAAAATACTTCATTTTTTTCTTCTTGTCTCTTCCTAGCTTTTAATATGTCAAATTGACAACCAAGGGTACTTAGAAGACCAGTCTTAAATTTTCTAGTAAATGGCCAAGTTTAGCAATAGCGACTCATCCTAAAGCTGAGTTAGTTACTTTTGAAAGTGCATCTCCTTGTCCCTTACCAAATTCTTCTCTTCCTTTGGAGTATTTCCTGCACAATTTAGTGATTTTATCATATGGTAATTAAGATAAATCTCCTATAAGACTGAGGACATCTATATATTTATCCTTGATTCCTTTTAAGAAGAGTGTTTGTATAAATTCAAGACTTAAAGTACTTTTCTTTATTTTTGGCAAATTATATGTAATAGTAATTCTCCAAGATTTCATCTTCCTGTTGACTCATTTTGAAAATATTTTCTTTAGCACTCTAGGATTTACAATAGGGTTGGTATTTCTTCAAAAATGTTTTTCTCATATCATCCTAATACATTATTGTTGACTCTCCTAATCCCATAAACCATTTTAATGCAAAGCCCTTTAAAGTGGTAGGGAATATAATATTTTTTGAGCATTATTTTTATACCCATATGTATGACATAAAATATCAAATTCAAACAAGAAATAATTAGGGTTTTTAATATGCATACCATAGTAGCTTGAAGAATGGAAAGAGGAATGTTTTTCATTATTACCTCAGTTCCCAAAAAATGTTGGTGCAACTAAAATAGGAAAACTAGAAGTAACTGCAACTATTTTCTCTCTCAACTCTAGGTCTTCTTCCTCTATAGTTGATCCTTCCCCTTCGTCATGTTTTGCTTTTGATTTTCTTTGTGCTTCAATTCTTACCCATTCTTCCCTTCTCTTCCTTTTTGCTTCAAGTGCTTTTTTTCATGTTCACACCTTTATTTTGCTTCTTTGTCTTTTTCCTCTCATTCTCTATCAACCATTTTTGCATCAAATAAAAGTTGACAAATCTTCAATCCAACTAATGTCTCCTCCTACTAGTTCACTAGTTAATTCAGATTGTTCAGGCTCGTTAAAAACTGGTTGAGGGATTGGTTCACTACTTTTAAGTTTTTCCTCTCTTTGAATTCTTATTTCTTAAAATATTGGTTGAAGAATTTATTTTCTTAATATTTCTACTAAAGATGTTCCTTGTTGTACTTGTTTTTGCTTAGTTTGATATGCTAATAGTACCTCTCTTTCTATAAGTGTCAACCTTTTTCCCTTAAACAAATTTTGTTCAATTTGTTCAATAACTATTTTTCAAACAACAAGTTTAACTTGTTCTACCTCTTTTTGATTTTTTTGATGTTCCAACTACCATTTAGGGTTGTTATATAGTGGGGGGTTTGGCATAACAAACCTAGCTTTTTAATCTCTAGTTTTATGCACAAATGAACATATTTAAATATAAATAAATTAAGCAAATATAAACATGATTTGGGCTTGTGGATATTCGAATAAAGTGAATGTGAAGGTTCTTATCTTTCATCTTGTCACCTCCACTCCTCCAAATTCATGTTTATGTTTGTGACAAAATGAAAACTTTTAAGAAAAGTCTAGGTCTAATTTACTCAAAATGTGTTTCCCTGGCAATGGTGCCAAAAATTCCAGGCTAATTTAGAGACCTAAACTAGGATAGAATATTTATATCAATTTAGTATTCGTAAACTTGGATGCACAATACAATATATAATGTGCTATATTAGATTAGCTATCACTTCTAGGTTGAGTTTGAAATTAAAAGTAAAAATAAAGACTAGGTTAAGAAAGCATGAAACAAAACCTTTAATCTAATCACACGGGCTTGAAATGTAAAACACTAACTTAAACAAGCACAATTAACTTGAATAAGTGAATGAAAAATTCAAAATAAGTCCATGAATTGATTAAAATAACTAAAGACAAGCCTCGAAACAAAATCTAAGCTCTCTAGTTGAAATCCAAGTTCTCAAAAATAATAACATAAATTGGCAATCAAAACTTTCTTGCCTTTATAGGATTAAATTTAAAAAAATTCCCAAAGCTCCTATTATTTATTAAATTAGCATGGGAAAATATTGATCATGGATCACGGCCTTAGTATTCCCTATGATTAACTTGTTCTTTCTCTTAGAAACGCCATTCTATTGTTGGTTGCAAGATGCTATCAAGTCCCACTTAATTCGTGGATCCTTGCGGAAGCTCTTGAAGTCGTTAGAGGTATAATCACCCCTATTGTTTGACCTCATGACCTTAATAATCTTGTATGTTTCTCCATAAGAGTATCAAACTCTTGAAATTGACTGAAGACCTCATCTTTGGTATTCATGAACAAGATCCATGTATACTTAGAGAAGTCATCAATAAAATACACATAATCCATGCCTCCCTATATCAGTGTTATTGATGTTGGCCCAAAAACATTTGAATGTATTAGATCCAAATATATTTTGGTTTCGACTCATTACTTGGGAAAACAACCTTGGCATGCTTTCCAAGTGCACGCCCTTTGCACATCCTACTGCTTAATACTGAAATATGGAAGATCAATGATAATCTCTCTTAAAATCAATAATGCCTTATAATTCAAGTGCCCCATTCTCCTATACCACAACTCACATATGTTTTCACTACTATGAACCAAGGCTTGAATAGGCTCACCCCATAATATATACAAATTTTCCTCTCTAACCCAAATAACCTAAGTTTTCATATGGATAGATCCTTCCAGTTTAATAATTTCTTACCCTTTCTAGGACTCCATGGAAGACATGGAGTTGGAAAATAGGTTCTTATTAAGCACTAGAACATATAGCAAATCTTCCACTTCCAAAGATCTACTTGAATCAAGCTAAAACAAAATTATCCCAAGTTATTGTATGCTTAGCATTATTACCTAGCTCCACATGCACTCTTGATTATTGCTCCATCAAACTAGTAAGCAACTCTCATGCTAATGTTAGATGGTGAAATGCACTAATATTTGTTTACCATGCACTCCTATAAATTGTGTTGGTTGAAAGGAATGAAACAAATGTGAAATCCTTCTCCAATTTTGTAGCAAACTTACTCATCTTGGTTTTCTTTTAGGCTTCTACCTTCCACTATTGTGACTTCCCTCCTTCCTTATTCCTCTCTTAACACTATGATGCATAGTGATCATCACTGTGGCATTCAAAACACTTGACTTACCTCAAGCATTTGTTCTTCATCAATCACCTTCTCTCCAAGAACTGCTACAAGATGATCATGGATTTGAGTGATCTTCATGAGGTAACTGATAATTGAATCTAATATGGACATCCATTTAGATATGATATTATTATTTAATACCATGTTATTGTTTATGTTTTCACTTTAGTAGAGACTTACCATGATATAGATTTCATAATTATATTATTTGGCATCCATCTTGATGCTTTCAGAGTGAAAAAGTGGAGGAATTAGCTCATAGGATCATTTTTACTGATGAGACCCAGTTTGGAAAATTGGGGTTTGAAACCTTCCAGGAGCAGTTTGAGGCATCAAACAATGGTTTTAGAGCTGTAAAAGTTTATGCTAAAACACAACCCTAATTTGTGTTATTCTACACATAGTGACCTTTCCAACAACATAAGAATCACCTCAAACAAAGTCAATATGTAGAAGTTATGCCACTCAGAAGTTGACTTTCTTATTTTGACCACCATAATTCAAGAGGATGTGACATCAACCCCCATTATTCATGGAAAAGGAACTAAGCACATGATCATGATGAAGAAGACTCTTAAAATTTTCATATTGCAATTCTATGTAAAAGTTGAAGGATCCAAACCCAACCTCTAGCCGGCGATTGGGTTGTGTTATAACTGGGCCACTAGGAGTAATACTAGTTTTATTCTATTCAAGTTCATTTTGTTCCATAGATGAGAAAAGTAGCTATGAGTGGATAAGGCGAGATAAAAAAAAAAAGATTTGTTTATTGTAGCAACCCACAAACCACATGCCTCCGTTATTTTTACTTGCATCCCTTTTTCATTCAAAGAAAGAAAGTAGAGCAACCTCACCTTGTAGCTATAGTTTCTCCCAAAAGGGTTTTCCAATGATATATATTTTTTCAATTCTAGTTTGTGATTTTTTTAATTCATTGCTCTCTATTTTCCACATAATTATAATTTACATGCATATGCAATAAAAAATAATTAACATATCAAAAAATATAAGGAGAAATAAACCCTCACAGTGTGGATTTCAAATTTTCTAACATATTTTAGAATATTTGTTGTGACGAATTTTCTAATGGAATATCCATGAATTCTTAAATATCATATTTTTATTAGACTAGGTTTCTTTGATTATATTTTGGGGAGATTCATGAGATATAGATTGGTTAATTCAAAAGTCACAAAACCCTATTCATGGTCAACGAATCTTTGAATAACTTTCATGATCTTGTATAGGAGAGCTTTGTGCAGTTGGAAGCAAGGATTGTAGATATAAA